>JAUMHM010083954.1:0-12828 GCA_032362435.1 Melikaiella ostensackeni | reverse complement strand
AATATTTGTATGTTGAATCAAGAAAGCCTAGTCAAATAAATGTTTTTTTTAATTTAATAAAAACTTTTTTCTGGGTGAAGGTAACTACTCGATTTTTCGCGGAAGAATTCATGCATTTTTCCACGAAATACAACGGTCGAAAGTTGACCAAGTTATGAAAGGTGCTTTAAACCACGTTTTTTCACATTTACTGTAAATTTGCATCGAAGCTTATGGACGCATCGCGATCAAATGATATCTTACTTATTCGTAATGAAATGAGGATTGACAGGATGTTTTTCCTTTCTTCAAGCGGTTATTTTTTGATTCAGTTATTTAATGATTTGTAGAGGGTCCAGGATTTATGAAACAGATAGTAGCTTCTTTTGAGTTTGTCTCAAGCATTAGGGAACCATCTTCTTCGTTCGGAAGATAATTCCTAACAGTCCCTATTAAACAAAAATATTTTATTTACATATTTGAGTTTTCACGTCTCTATAAATTTTTCTTCTAGTCAAATAAAGAAAATCCCATTCGAAAAACACCACTCCACAAAAATGAGGGGCTCTTGGAGAAAAAAATTCAACTTACATGCGTATTTTTCTACGGCGTCTTCCACATCAGATGGCTTTTGTAGGCTCCTATCAAGCGTAATGTTTAATTCTTCGACATTAAATTCATTCGTGTCCACAGGAGGATCCCTTTGAGCTTTCTGATCCTCAAAGATAAATCGTAATAAGTGTTATAATACAAAAAAAATAATGAAAATGAAATTAAAACTGGTAATTCAATTTTAGTTCTTTTGCCTCAAAGTTATCTCATACCGCTTGCAAAAATTCACGAAATTTCGTCATAAACTTCAGTCTTGGCCCTAATTGTGGTATTAGCAGGCGAACATCATCATCTTGTAGCAAATGAAACGATTCTAAATCGATTTCGTTATCTAAAATGAAATGAAATCAAATCAAATAAGAATAATTTCTAGGTTATGCTTAAGTTATGTAAAAATACATTCAAGATTAAAATATATAAAAACTGAAAAATTAAAGAATTTCACATTTTTTAATTCTTAACTCCCATTTCCTTCACTTTGAATTAATTGGCATTGCAATTTCTGAACTTATTTTCCAGTTTATGGGCGCTGAAACCAGGACTAAATATTTCTTGAATTTACTTGATTTTATTTGATTTTTCAATCTTATCAAATTGAAGCATTTTGCTCCAAAATCTTCTACACTGTTTTTTGAATTTTTGGGAAATTGTTTGAAATGTTTTGAAATGTTTTGAAATTTTTAAAAATATTCTCTTAAAATTAACTTTTCACAATAAAAAATCATTTTAATTTTTCCTAGGAACCTGAAGATTTTTTTTTTCATTTTCTTGAAACCTTATAAAATTCTTAAAATACCTTTACAAGTTTTAATTATTTATGAATCGTTTGAAAACTTCCAAACATCTCTCAAACTTACTAAAATTTGTTCTAAAAATATGTAATATGGCAAAATTGCAAAATTTTGGTTTAAAATATTTTACTATACACTGTTTTTCAAAATTTTAGGAAATAATTTAAAATGTTTTGTAATCTTCTACAATTTTCTCTTAGAACTCATTTTTTAAAATCATTCGAAACTTTCCCATGAATCTTATGAAAATTTTGTTCATTCTCTTGATACCCTGAATATTCAGTTTGCCTAAAAGTGGTTCAAATGGTTGGGTCCTGGTTTCAACGCCCTTAAAGATACACAACAATATTTTCTGTGAAGTTGTACATGGCATTACATGCTTGCAAGCCTTCTAACCAGGAAGTGCATTATTGCGTTTTCTATACAAAACGTCGCAAAGCTCTAACATTGTTAATACTTATGATACGTACCTTCGAACCTCTTTACTATGGAGTCCTCGACTTCCCAATTTTTCAGCAATCTGCTGACATCCACATTTGAGTAATCTGTAAAGGAAATAATTGTATGTTTGAAGAAAATCTGTTGGAAAATTAAAGTTTTTATTTATTTAGAGGTTAGGTTTCTTTAGCTTCAAATTTTGCAGTCATGCAATATGAAAAATCCACACTTACTGAAACACAATTCCACAAGGCTCACGCTTCACACACTTAAAACTCCACACACGATTCACTTTACAAATCAGATCATTAATATGACAGTAAGTATATGAAAAACTACGCGAAGATACCGTTTTAAAATTCCTTCTTCTTCTCCGGACAAGAAGATGGTACATGCGTCCTTACGTTTCAAATCTCAGATATTTACGTTTAACATCTCAGATTATAACGTTAAAATATTGTGCTACTAGCCAGTAATATCTCGTATATTTACAGAAAAATGAGAAGTGTTGTCCTATAATATCTAGATATTATGTATTATTATACATATTTCTAATATCTATTTCCTAATATCCAGTTTTCTCCATGTTGCTTTCCTCGTGCCTGCCTGGCTATCCTTTTAATTTTGGCAGCTATCAGGCTTGGTGCGGGTATCTTTCTCTTTCTACCGAAATTCCGTCCTTCTTCTTTCAATACATGCTCCTATAGGATCTCTTGCCTGCTGAGCTTCCTTGTTCCTTTCTTTCTTCTCTCTTCCTTGCCTGTTGTGTTTCCTTCCTGATTTTCCTTTCCGCGACAAGCCGGTATTTCTCTTTCTATTACTCTGACACAATTGAATGAGAGCACTTGTGGTTCATTTTTTTCTTGAATCTCCTTTAGTTTTTTGAATACCTCCGGGATGCCTTGACTTTGCGCGGATTTGTCTGTGCTTGTTCCAGCACTCTTCATCGCTATCCTTACCCTGTAAGGGTTTACTCCATGGACGGCCATGTTGTTGTTGTTTTTGGCCAGTCGTTTTCTTTTCCCATTTATGTGCCAAGCTCGGGTGGCAATTATCTTCTCCGGACCTTCACATTTTCTAACGTTCGCCAGGTCCTCGTTGTCCAAATCACATTGGATCTCAACGCTAAAGTGAGTGTCTGTGGAATGGTATTTGATCTCTGCTTCGGGCATCGTGGATTTTCTGTACAAAGGTTTGTCAACTAATGACGCCCACGCAGTGTCGCTCTTCCCCTGAAGCGTCCCTTATCGCCTCCACCGTTCTTTCTTGTCTAGCGTATTTATTGAGCTCCACAGCATGGTATTGCCCCCTTTCTTTTCCAGTGGCTGGGTGCTGCAAAATGTAAACGTTTCTGGCAACTTATCTTTTTACGGTGTAAGGACCTCCATAAAGTGCCAAAAGCTTTGCTATTATTCCCTTAGCGGCGTTGGATATATTGCACGCGTGGGGCCAGTACCCATTCTCCAGCTTCAAAATCACCCCTTTCTTGTTTTTATTCAGTTGCTGGATCTGCTTCTCTCGCTTTTTCCACGCGATCTCGTATGATCACGGTGTGCCTTTGATCGTCATTCTTTTCTTCTTTTGATTCTGGTGGCATGAATTCTTTCTATCATCTCAGAGGTTTTTTGTTCCAGCGTGCCTCGTACCGCGTCATCCCTATAGTTTCGTGGTATGACTCATTTATAATAGTCTCGATGTTGTCAATCTGAGAGTAGAACAACCCGTGTTTGTCGTGGGACAAGAGTGTTCCAAATAGGTGTCCCAATTTCCTATTTACCCTCTCCACCATATTGGCCTGTGGGTGTCGGATCCAGGTAAGCGTCATTTTCACGTCTCTCTCCACGAGGGCCTGTCTACACTTTGTACTGGTAAATTAAGTGCCTTGGCCTGACAAGACTCTTTCCGGCTTTTCTACAGTGACAATAAAATGATTTAAACTTCTTATTTCTACATGCGTTGCTGCTCTTTTCAAAGGGTAAATTTCAGTAAATTTGAAGGTGTCCATAATGCCTAGAATATGTTCGAAGCTATATGTTGTGGTAGTGAGCGGTCCATAGAAATCCATTGAGGCTCACTCCATTGGCTTCATTGGCAAAACCAGTTCTTGCAATGCCTGTGAGGCGGTCATCAAAATTTTATTTCTTTGACAGGAGTTGCAGTTGCCGATGACACGTCGAGAGATTTTCGCTAGTTTAGGGTGATTTGAGTAATCTGTAAAGGAAATAATCTTTCCCTAAATAAACACAGGGTTCGGTGCGGCCCCCGTGGCCAAAGGTAAAGTGGCACTCCTCCACTAAAGTGTCTATTAACTTTGCTGGGATATAGACCCGACTCTTTCCGAGGCCTTTGTGATGGAGGATTCCTTTATACAGCTTGAACCTTTTCTTGGCGTTTCCCTTTTGATCTTCAAGTTGAATCATCATCTTTTTGACTTTTTGAACTTCTTGCTGATATTGCTGAAGGTGTCATAGTTCCCTTTTTGTCTCCAGGCTACCTTGGTATTTAAGCTCATTTACTGTTAATTTAATCTCTTTTCTGTTTCTTTGTTGGGCTCTTTTTTCATCGATCCTACTCAGTACATCGGCCATTGCGTTGTTTTGCCAGGCACGTGTTCCATTTGGATCTTATAGTTCTGCATGGCCAATATCCACCTCCTTAACCGTGCATTTACAAACCGGCATGTCTTTAAAATGTTAGTGCCACGTGGACAGTACGATTGATGATGCTTGCTCCTTGTACGTAGGTACGAAATTTCTCTAAAGTCCATACAATGGCTGGCAGCTCTTTTTCTGTAATAAAATAACTTTAAGGCCCTTTTAATGTTCTACTCGCTAAGGTTATAATCTCTTTCTCTTGTTGGGTGTTTAGTTGGTAGATTACCGCCCCGAGCGCATAATTGCTTGTATCGGTATCAAAGTAGAATATTTTCTTGGGATGTAAAAAGTACGATAGGATGGTTTCACAGAATAATCTTTGATTCCATCGAAACTCTTTTGCTTTTCTTCATCCCATTGCCATTTGATTTCCTCCTTCATTAACTTGAATAGAGATACTGTTTTTTCTGCATGTTGGCTACTAAATTTCGAGTAGAAACTTACAAGTCCGAGAAATCCTCGCAGTTGTTTAACATTTTGATATGCTGAGAACTCCTTGATTGTGCGGACTTTTTCTGGATCGGGTTTGATGCCTTTGGTTGTGATTATGAAACCTAGAAACCTAGTTTTCTGTGGGAAGAAGTGTGATTTTCTCAAGTGTCAGGTTATGCTTACTTAGTCTGTGCAGGATCTGTTTGAGGTGTTGTAGATTTTGATGATAGGATTTCGATATAATAGTGCGTCATCGTCGAATGAGATCGTGTGCTCTTCCACTCCTTTCAATACATGGCGAAGGCACTTGCCAAAAAGTTATTGTCATGTCCGGAGTTAACATGATTTTGGTACCTTTGCATCTCTGGAGCAATACCTCCGCCGGTTCTGGACAGTCCCCATCTTCAATCGGGATCTCATTCAAGTTTCGGGCGTCAAACAGAGTCTCACCGATCCATCGTTCTTTATCACGGGTACTATCGGGCTTTTGTATGGGCTGTTTGACCTTTGTATAATTCCTAAACCCAACATTCTTTGGATTTCTTCTCCAACCTTGTCATGATAACTTCGACCTATGAATGGTTGATGTTCCTCAACCCGCAACACATGTTGATAAGAGATATGTAATCCCGTTCCTTGTCTGGAGACATCTCTGTATCTTCAAAGAAGTTCAATGAGCTCTTTTCTCGGTCTTTCCCATCTCTTCGCTCTCTTCTACTTTCCGCTCAATCTCTTCTCTAGTTATGTCCTTCGATCTGGGATCATGTTCAACTCTCTCTCTCTCTCTCTCTCTCTCTCTCTCTCTTGTACGTCCACTCTGAATCATCAAAGCCCTTTTTTATTTCATTGATATTGTACTGTATTGATGTCCATCTTTTTCTTCATCTTTTATGATTGGAATCGAGGGTTCCCCTTTGTGATGTGGAAAAGTTAGTTTCTTTTTGTCCAGGTCGATTTTTGCTTTGACTTGGTCCAAAACGTCTATGCCAATGATGCAAGTCCTTGTCAGTCCTGGGACAACCACGAAAGTTACCTGGATGGTCTGGTTAGGCAGCTGCGCGATAGCGTAAATCTGTTTGCTTAGTCGCGAGGCCTTGCCCCCCATGGGTCCTGCAAGTGCCACGCCACTGAGCGGTAGTGTTGGGAATACGCTAAACCTGTCTCTGTTTTGTGTCATAAATTCTTTAAAAATGCAGGTTACTTCTGCTCCCGTGTCTACGAGTGCCTTGACGAGAATGCCCCCCACTAGCAGGTTGATTACATGGCATCTTCATCTTTCCCTTGTGGTTTCCTCATGTGCTACTTTTGTTAGGTGTTCCTGTGCGTTTCGTAGTACGTGGGCATGTATTATGGTTTTTAGTGCCACGCCCTGTTTTTCTTCATTTTCTAAAGGCGTGACATCGATTCGTTTCCCTGCTCTCCATTGGTTGTTTCAGGTAAAGGGTTCTTTTCTTCTAGGTCTGGGTTCCGTGACCACTCTTGGCCTGTTGGTTGCTTGGGTCCTGTTTGCTGTGCAATCCGATCTCCCGGGTGTGTGCCTCCCCTGGAGTTAATCGCTTTATGTCTTAGATTATATTTGTTTTGCCACCATGACTGTTGCTGTTGCGATCCTATGCTGTCTCCTTTTCCATTTTCCTATCTTTTTTGTTTCCATTCTCGACTTTCTGAGTGTGGTGTTGATGGTCTGTTCAGATCATCGAGGTCTTCGAGGAGCTCTATTGGTTGCTCATAGTCACTCATTCCTCTGCCAACAATCGTATATTTGATCTCATCGCTGGAATGTAGCGCTAATTTGTAGATAAGTTCTTTTGCCGTGGGCTGTGACGTCAATTCCTGTACTTCGGCATATATTTTTGTTGTATCCCAATATTGTTTTAGTTGTTGCAGATATTTAATCGGACTGCCTTCACCATTAAATTCCGGTAGAGTGCAGCTTACATTGAAATCTCTAGTTGGGGATGGTCTTTGTCGTTCCATTATGTCGGTCATCCTTTTGACGATTCTGGTTTGTGCAGTTTCCAACCAGTGTAGCTGTGTCTCCATGCGTAAATTCTTTTCTTTCAAATTCAGAATGTTGGCATTTGTTACCTCCAGAGTCCGTGTTATTATTGAATCTAAGGTAACAAGCCTTTTATTCAGGGTTTTATCTTTCTTTTCTGCTTTCTTTCCGTATCTTCTTTCTTCTTCTACCATTCTTATCACTCGTTTCTCCATCTCTAGTAACAGGGAATCCATTCTCGCCCATACCTGAGCCTGATCATAATCCTGCTGAGTTTCGTTGTCTTCCATCTTTGTTTGGTCTAGATATCCAGTGCTTTGACTTTAATCCGTTTTTGACCTTAATTTCCTGTGACTCATTGTTTTTCTTCTAGATTGTCTTATTTCCTATTAATCTTCCTATTAATTCCTATTAACCTTACATGACTACGAGGCTTATCTATGCGCTCTTTGCTGATATTAGCCCTTTGGGCACTATCTAAGTCTCCGGACTCTCCACAAATAAATAAGAGTTATTTATTTCGTTTTATTTTATATCGGGTAAAAAAATCTAGTTTTGCGTAGTCACTAGATGCATTAACGTGCTTATTCTTCCAAGTTATTATTACATTCTATAGGATAATTTCTTATTGTCATTCAGTATTAAATGAAAGAATCATAACTTAATTATTATTAGATTTTACAATATTTAAGAAACTAATTCCTATGCCTATCTAGTATTCCATTAAATAATTTCTATCTTCAGAAAATATGAAAGTGTACACACAAAATATAGCGCTCAGTATAGGGAATTCCTATGTTGAGAGAAAAATGCTTTCTTTTGCACAAAAGTCTCTCTAAGGGAAGCAACATCCTTTTGCATATGCAGGGTTATATAAGACGGCATAAAAGTGCCTTCCCTTTCCCGACGGCCTTTGGTTGAAGTACTCAAACACGCAGAATATTGTATGGATCTCTCTCCCACTTTGGAAAAGAAGCTCGCTTTAGTCCCTCCGTTGAAGATCTTTCCCTACGACAAGGATTCACAGTGTTAGGATCACAGAAGCTATTTTCTGCTCCTAACCCTTGAAACTCGAAAAAGACAGAAGATTGTGCCCAGAGATGAAGTCTGTTGCTGGTCCTTAATCTACGCAGTTAATCACCCAGCCACCGAATCTCCCGAAGAGCTCACGCTCGGCCTCAATGTCCTCCTTCGCGAGCTCCCTACTCCCTACTACTCGGTTTTTAGAGGACTTATATGACTTACATGTTACACTCTATTATGTTAAATGTCTAATATACTGATTGAAATACCTAGGTCTGGGACTCCAGTCTTGGACGAAAATTAAAAATTTTAATTTCTAATGATCAATTTTGGTACACACCATTTCATTGCATCATGTGTCTTTTTCCAAAAATTGAAGTCTTTTATTCTTTGTTTTAGTTTTCAAAATTGAAACAAGAAATACACGTCGTATCGTAATCGTAAAACCCATTTTTTCGGATTCAGGGGGTCTCAAAACGTGGAGATTCATTAAAATCCACGAACGTCAATTTTCACATAAAACCAGTACCTTCTCTTTAAGATAAGAATGTAGAAAAGTGATTAATATAACGCAGAGTATAGTTAATTCAAGGTAATTCTGTAGAAAAAGCTATCATCTTTTAGTTTTCAAAAAGATCTTTGAGTTATATTCTTCGGGAAAGTTTATTTAACGTCTCAAACACAACCTAACCTTTTAATAACTCGTGTACGATTACACACCTTTTTCAATTGATTTTATAAAATATCCTGCGTATTCCTGCATGTGAAAAAACAGTATACATTATGTAGATTCATATACTTATCTAATTTCTATGGAAATTAGCTGCTACTTTTTTCAAAAATATGCTTTTTTGCAAATTTTTTAATTGCGGAAAATGGAGGGTTAACCGTTATAAGGTAAAAAATATTGTAAAATTAAAAAAATTCGAAATTATGTTTTCCGAAAAAAGAGAGAAATGTACGTATTTTAAGTACACAAGATGAATTAGTGTAAAAGGAATTATTTCCTTGGAAAATTCCTGTTTCTTCATTTTATGAAATCAAAACATCTGCAGAAAAAAAACCATATTCTTAAGAAAGTAGCAACTAATTTTCATAGAAATTATTTGAATATGTATTTACGTTGTGTATACTGTTATTTATAATGCAGGAATATGCAGGTCTTTTTTTAAAACTCAATTTGAAAAGGTGAGTAATCGTACACGAGGTTTTTAAAGGTTAAGTTATGTTTAAGGCGTTAAATAAACTTTACTACAGTAAAGTGAAAATAATTTGTAGATTCGACATCACTGAACATCGGTGAATATAAAAATACCTAGTTCAACACAATTTGCTGAATTTGAAATTTTGTTTTTTTCCCACCTAACAGCTGCATCTGTCCCACTGTGCATTGTGTGTCAACTGTCATTTCCACCTTTATCAAAAGCTATTTAATGAAATAATAGAATCAATATAAAAAATGATAGTTTTCATTATTTTATTAAATAGCTTTTTGAAAATAAAGACTTATTTCCAAGTATACTTACAGCGAAAAATGACTTTTTATGAAGATATTTGAAAAGAAATGTTTAGATCCATACATTTGATGCACTCGCCGGTGCTCCTGTGTTCCGCCATATTGGAGTACGCGTGACGAATGCGCATTGTGGTGTAATACGATTTTTGTGAGCTAGCCTGAAATAGCTGAACATGGCCGAAGGCAATAAAAGGTATATATAACGATGGCAGGTCGTGATTAGATTTCATTCCAGTTTCGCTCGTAACTATATCGTCTATTGAGTGCTTTCGTAATTAATTCTTACCGTTGCGATTAAATCGGGAAAATCGTATTATAACGTGATCCTGGTGCGATTTTTTTGACGAGAAAGACCTCATTGCCAGTAGTGCCAGGTGTTCTCAGGTGTTTTGAACCCAACCTCTTTCGAAAAATTCTTAGTGTATTATATCCAGTGATTTCCCAGTGCCAGATATCGGAAAAGTCTAAAAATTTATTTACCAAGGAAATATCCAGTACAAATTGTTGGGAAAGTTTCAATTTCCACCTCCCTGACGTGAAATCTAGACTGACATTAAAATTACAAAAGTTGACGTCTGCTCGAGATCGGGTTCTTGATCTGTGATTTTGTGTGGTTTTCTGGTACCTTTTGGGAAATCCAGTGAGATTTTCGAACTCGATTTGGCCAAAATCATAAAGGAACTCTATTACAGATTATTTTTGATTCCATAATCTGGGTTTTCTGGTTTTTTTGCGGTTGGTGAAAAGAAAATTTGTGAGGGGAAAGCAAGTGAATGAATGTGAGAGGACCATCACTAGAATGGCAGGAACGATTTTTGCTTTCGACGATATCAAAGATAAGAAGGACGACGAAATTGTCGAGGTATGTTATTTAACTCGTATATTTTTTTCTTGTATTTTCCATAAATTTTATTGTTATTTTCTAGATTTTCAAAATTTATTTTTCTTCTGCATGTGTGTGCACTTTCTTTGATTATTTTGGGCTGAGGCTAACGCCACGTGAAAAACATGCCACCAAATAAAGGTCCTGAAAAGTACGGGACACGTGCTAAATATAACATGCCCGAGCTTTAAAGGCAAAGGGCACGGGCTAAACTTTGATAAATGTATCAGCTTATGACAAATAGGCCAAAGTAAAGTAATTGGCGCAAAGTATTATGAATTTGAACGTATTAATTTCAACTCTGAAGCTTTTTAGGAGTAGTGTGCAGGCGCGAGTATATGACAAAAGGTGGACTGTGTGGCTGTGTACACGTAATTACAGTACATACATAACCTATAACCGCACTTCTTGGGGCGAATTTAAAACATTGTTTGTTATTTATTGTTTCAAATAATTAAATACATACAATAGTGCCTTTGGTGTTTACAATAAAATTTATTTGAAATAGTGGTATATTTAAAATATTCTCATACTTATATAAAATATTTTTGTATAAAGATAAACATCACGGCTAAATATTTAGAAGAGCGTGAACATAAACTTGCCATAACGGACACTTGTATCATGCACTGTGACTAAGAACTAATTACGTTACAAAATTTATATCACCTCGACTCAGTTAATATCACAGTATATTGCACTTTTTCTTTGGGAATATACAATCTCAATATATAATACATATTTTGTTGACATAGGTATATATTGTATGTTTCGTGAAGTGTCTAATTATGCTAAATAGATACGACCTGTACACAATCCTCGTATCACTAGGAAATGAAATATATATTCCATAGACCGAATCCATTTCAAATCAGGCAGATTCTACATACGTTTCAAGTTGCAGAATCTCTCAGCGACGAAGTATGTTGTTTTTTAGAGGTAAGTAGGTAACATGTATTTTTCTGATTTCAGAAAGAAAATCTCTATGAAGTTACGTGTTTTTTTTCAATAATAGACGCCCCGATTCTAATGCTGGTAATTTCGTAGACAATTTCTTTTCTCCAATCCTTAATTATGTGTCCCCTAATACCCTCTAAAAAACAACGTATTTCGTCACTGAGAGATTCTGTGACTTGAAGTGTAGAACCTGCCTGATTTGAAATGAATTCGGCCCATGTACATAAAACAATTCAAGAAGTCCTAATGAAAGTTATTAAATATGCTTAGTTTGAAGTCACTTTTGATTTCAGTCGATCAATCAAAAGCGAATTTTAAACAAAACTACTAGATTCTGAATCAAAATCTGAGTATTTTAAACAATTTTTAAAAGAACTCACGATTCGTTTTTGATCGTTGAATATCTCATTTCGCGCTAATACCAATGTTGTGGTACAACTCGTGTAAACAACATAACGTTCCAGGTAAAAAATATTTAGAAAGATTTCTTGTTGATAACCGCATGAACTTCGCGCGAACTAGAGCGAGAAGCGGATTTCACATTGATTTCCTCACGAAATTCACCCGAATTATTTTCACCTAGAATTAAAAATTTGTTTGATCCGTTACCTTTTACTAAAATAAAATTAAGTATATTTTATAATACAAGATGAGCGGATCCAGTCATCTTTGATTTTTCGCTTAAGACCGATACACTTTTTATTGTAGTCGATTGAAGTACCTACACTCCGCATTGGAGAATGATTCAACGAACAACAACGAAGAAAGCTATTGATAAAAAGCGAAAAAGGCCTAGGGGGGCAAGCATGCAAAAGTTGCCCCCGCACGTATCGAGTTCATATTGCCACCATAGATGAGCACCCATGAAACAAACATTCCTCCAAAGGATAACATAAAAATTTCATTTATGGGAGAGTTATGGAGGAGGAAAATAAATTTTTGAAAGTCATTTTTCTCGAAAACGATTGAATCGATTTTGATGATCAAAATATGTGTTATAGTTACGCATAAGACTAGTTAGAAAAAAATTTGAATTCTTCAAAATACCTGTAAAAGATAGGGGTAAAAAGATGTTTTAAAATTTTCCAAAATTTTTTTTGAGGTTTTGCTCTAGAGATACACCTCTAATTTTTTTGGAAAAAGATGATTATATTGTCTACTTCACCCCAGAAAGTTGGCACCCCAAATTTTAAAAAATCGAAATTTTCCACGAGTTCCCTGCTTATCAGTATGTACACTGAAAATCCCTAATAAGTCGATCCGCACTATGTCCTTTCTAGAATTCTACCAGCTCGCATTCGTAGTTGGCGGAGTCTGAGGGGATGAGCGGGAGGCGTTGCGAGAGCTATGGCGTTTAGCAGTTCCGTAGCTATGAAGCGGGCAGTCTCAAAACTCGCATGCATATTTCGCATTTATTTTTAAATACACGCGGAAAATTCTCTTTTCATTAATTTGTCTTCATTAATAAAAAAGGTCCATACCTTATGATAGCAAAAATCTACATTTGTACAAAATTAAGTTAATTAATATTATGTATTCCTACT
>JAUMHM010083953.1:0-12828 GCA_032362435.1 Melikaiella ostensackeni | reverse complement strand
GATTATGTATGCAAAAAACTAGAGAAAATGGCTTCTTCGTTTGGACTCAGTTTTACATTTAGGATTTCCCCATGATTTCGAAGACCCTTAATCTGATCACTACATGGCGAGTGGTAGCAGTGATTGCGCGCTACTCTTTTTCGAGCTGCCGGTAGTAGGATTTACGGAGCGAAGGGTGCCCGGATGAACGGACTCCCGTTCATACAAGTTTTCCACAAGACCTTTTTTTTTATCGACGTCTCGTGGTCAGAGCAGCAACTTTCCTCGAACACCTAATCCAATTCTCTCGCGAGTCGCGCACAATGGTTGGAAAGGAAAGGAAAGATGAGGGAAAAAAGGGAAGTAAAGAGGAAGTTGATCGGGGATGGGCAGTCCTTATGGTCCTCTGGCGTGTCTGAGTTCCACTTTACTTTGAGCTTTGGAATCTCTTATTTAAAAAAAAAAGAATGGTAGAGCGATGAACCTCTGAAGTTTGGGGCTTATGGTATCCTTGCACGCTTTCTGATCTCCTTAACTTTTCTTCTTCTTCTAGCCAAAAGTTTTGGCACAGGAATGAAATTTAATAAGTGTAATAATAGTTGCCGGAAGTACCTTCGTAGAGGAAACAATAGAGAATTAAGATTTTGAACTTTATTGTTTTTCTTGCTTTAGAAGAATTATAAAAAAAATAATAGATGGAGCGTTGCAGAAATGGAAAGGAATAAATATATTGAAAAGAGGGACACGCCATTTTCTCGATGTCTGAAGAATTCTTCAACTTTGCTGACGCAGCGAAAGTTATAACAGGGTCTTCCCAAGGTCGCATTTATTGATGGATATTCCACTTTGTATGAAATATGGAGGAAAGAAAGCGGACTAGGCTTGGAGAAAATTTTTTTTTTGTTTGAAAAAATCTTTTAAATACAAACTTAAATTCATCTTGTGTAACAGAATTGCATAAAAAACCTTGAAACGAGAAAAGTATGTTTGCAAAAATCAGTGTGATAGGCTCATTCGGTTGACTCTTTCGTTTTTCTCCCGTTAAGGTCCTCTTCTTGCTCAGACAAAAGATTTAATTTTTATTGCAGAATTTGAGAGAATTATTACATTTCTAATTGAGAATCAGTTTCAAAACTTTTGTAGGTTGAAAATGGTTTAGATTTCAAATTTGTTGAGAATTGAAGGAGACTTAGCGTACAGAAGCTAACAAAGAGCACCTCGGAAGGGCTTATAATTGAATTAAAATACACACCGCCAACTACAAAGTGGCAAGTTTCTCGATACTTAATGAAATTTGAAGTTCCTGATACATGAAGTGTTTCATTTCTTGGATAGATAATTAAATATAGAGCTCAAAATTATTTTCTTATAAAGTACATAGATTTATAACTGAAAAATATAAATTTAACGATGACGTATAAGTAACAAATGTTGTATTTAGTTGATCGGAAGGACGGGCAATAGGGCGAAGTAATAAAAAATAATTTTTTTGTTTTAAATCCAGAGGGGGGCCAAAAGTTGTAGTTTGGTACTCGGATCTCCCACAAAAAGTTACAGAAAAAAATGTGTCTTGTTTTCGCGCATCCACGATAAAGCTCAAAATAATAATAATTGCGAATTGTTTGCTATTTTGTACGAAATCAATTTTTTCATAGATGAAAAGGATTTTTGAAATTAGTGTTTACAACTAAAATTATCCTCCGAAAACTATGCAGGAGTGAAAAAATCCGTATACATCGTAGATTCTTATTAAACTTGAAAAGAAGGAGAAAAATCATGTTTTTACTTGATTAAATGATACTTTTCTCATTGGTAACGATTTTTTTATGGATAGAGAGGGTTCTAAGACTTGATACGTACACCTATAATTATTCTCCGAAAGTTACGCAGCGATAAAAAAATGCGTATGCATCGTGAATTGTCATTAATTCAAACTTTTCAACTTGAGAAATGATTGTTGAAAATTTGCATTTTTGGGTTTAAAAGTCAACTGTTTTTTTTTCACAGTCGACTTTTCAGCTTGAAAACTCAAACCTCATCTTCTTTTGAAAGTTCGTCTTTTTGGGTTTAAAATTCATCTTTTATGGTAGAAAACATACCTTTAATTTGGTAAAAAATATTTTTTTGTTGTTGCAAAATTCACCTTTTCAGTCAACTGTCTTCTAAAAAATTCATTTTCTTGATTTGAAAATTCAATTATTTGGTTAAAAATGCAACTCCGTTTCGTTGAAAATTATTATTTTTTCTTTATAAATCAAACTATTTGGTTGAAAAATCATCTTTCTTGGTTGCTAATTCAACATTTAAGCTTGTAAATTCAACCATTTGGTGAAAAATGCAACTCTTTTTTGTCGAAAATTATTTTTTTTTTTCGTAAATCCAACTATTTGGTTGAAAAATGATCTTTTTTGGTTAACAATTCAACATTTTAGTTTGAAAATTCAAGAGTCTCCAAAAAAAAGTTAATAATTATCTTTTTTGTTGACAATTTATGTTTTTAGGTCGTAAATTCATCTTTTATGCTAAAAAAGTCATTTTTTAAAATTAAAAATCCATCTTTCTTGGTTGAAAAAAACTTGTTTGTTGTAAATTCAAATTTTTAAGGGTAAAAATTCAATTCTCTTCTAAAAATTCGTCTTTCTGTGTTATAAATTCATCTTTTGCGGTAGAAAACTTATCCGTCTTGGTTAAAAATTCATCTTTCTTGGTTAAAATTATTCTTTTTTGTTGAAAATTTAACTGTCTTCTAAAAAATTCGTCTTCTTTATATAAAAAATTAACTCTTGTTGAAAAGTTGGATTTTTATGTTTGAAAAGTCATCTTTCTTGGCTGAGAATTCAACATTTTAGGTTGAAAATTCATCTTTCATGGTTGAAAAGGATCTTTTTTATGGTAGTAAACTTATTTTTTTTTTTTATTAAAAATCTTTTTTTTTACAGAATTTACCTTTTCAGGTCAAAAATTTAACTGTCCTATAAGAAATTAATTTCGTTAACTTAAAAAATTCAACTAATTTGTTAAAATGATACTTTTGTTCGTTGAAAATTATTATTTTCTTTTTGTAAATCCAACTATTTTTACTGAAAAGTCATCTTTCTTGGTTGACAATTCAACAGTCTTCTAAGAAAAAAAGTTGAAAGTTTATCTTTTTAGGCTGTAAATTCATCTTTCTTGGTTGAAAATAACTTTTTTGTTGAAAATTTAAATCTTTAAGGCCAAAAATTCAACTTTCTTCTAAAAATTCGTCTTTCTGTGTTATAAATTCATGTTTTATGGTAGAAAACTCATCTCTTTTGGTTAAAAATTCATCTCTGTTGGTTAAAAATATAATTTTTGTTGAAAATTCAACTTTTCAGGTTGAAAATTAAACTGTTTTCTAAAAAATTCGTCTTCTTGACTTGAAAAATTAACTCTTTTGTTGAAAATTTATCTTTTATGAATGAAAAGTCACCTTTCTTTGTTGAAAATTCAACATTTTAGGTTGAAAATTCATCTTTCATGGTTAAACACTTATCCTTTTAGGTTAAAAATTCATCCTTGTTGGTTAAAAGTATTTTTTTTTTGAAAACTCAATCTATAGGTTGAAAATTTAACTGTATTCTAAAAAATTCATCTTCTTGACTTGAAAAATCAACTCTTTTCTTGAAAATTTATCTTTTATGGTTGAAAAGTCATATTTCTTAGTTGAGAACTCAACATTTTAGGTTGAAAATTCATCTTTCATGGTTAAACACTTATCCTTTTGGGTTAAAAATTCATCCTTGTTGGTTAAAAGTATTTTTTTTTTTGAAAACTCAACCTATAGGTTGAAAATTTAACTGTGTTCTAAAAAATTCATCTTCTTGACTTGAAAAATCAACTCTTTTCTTGAAAATTTATCTTTTATGGCAAGAAAGTCATCTTTTTGGATTAAAAATTCATCATTTTTGTTGAAAATTCAATTCTCTTAAAAATTTGCCTTTTTGGGTTGAAAATTCATCTTTTATGGTAGTAAACTTATATTTTATGATTAAAAATTCATCTTTCTGGTTAAGAATATCTTTTTTGTTAAATTTCAACTCCCTTCTATTAAAATAACAAAGAATTCACTACTACTCGTTTTTTTTAGTTTTATCGTGGATGTGCGAACATAAGATATGTTTTTCTTATTTATAACTTTTTGTGGAAGATCTGAATACCAAAACTACAACTTTTGGACCCGCTGCGAATTAAAAAAAAAAAGTATATTTTTCTGCTCCGTTCTAGCGGGCTAGAAAATGGAAACTGTTCTCTAAATTTGAATCGGTGAGAAGTACGTCACTGAATCATTTCAGTCAGGATTTTCAATTATTAATCCGTGAAAATCCTTACTGATTTGACTCAGTGACGTATTTCCCACTGATTCAAATTTAGAGAGTGCACTACAGTTTTATAAACATCGAAACGCGCTTGGCGTTCTATAAAGTTTTTGAAAGTCATACTCAGCATGTGCAAAGCATGTCACGTTTTCGATGTTCGATTTTGTCACGAACGTGCCACTTTGTCGAACGGGAAATTTCCGAGAGCATGGACTGCATTGGAAAGTTTTCAAAACAAACAGAGTTGGTCATAATTTGGTTACAACACTCTCAAAATTATTTCAGTATTCAATCGAAAGAAGGAGTCTAGTTAAAAAAGAATAATTTAGCAGTTATGAAAAAAAGCCCATATAGATAGAAATTGAAGTTATCAGAACTGATAATGATAACTTCAATTTCTATACTTAACTGCCTGCTGGGCAGGATATGAGTTTGGTCCACATGACGTCTTTACTTCCCTCTCAATTCTGAAAATGTTCTCTAACAATTGTTTTCAATTTTGTTCAATAAAGATAGGATGAAAAATGATCCGAATCTTGAAATCATGAAGAAAAAACCTTGATACATCCTTAACCTTGGTCAATTTTAATGAGGAAATACATTTATTGCGACGTGACAAAAAAGACAGCATCAGCAGACTGAGTGTCATTCTCTAAATGAGACTTTACTCCCTCTTGGTAAAGAATCGCGTTCAAGAGCATTCACTCGTGACTCCTTTTTGTAAACACCATAAAGATTCAAAGAAAAAAACCCGCGTGGTAATTCCCATTCGGATACTTTCCCTGCCCTCTTGCAGAATTGAAATTCCGTTCTGAAAAAGATGAAAGGGTATCCGAAACCCTACATCACGAGGATGTTTAATACAGCAGAAAATATGAATAAATTCCGTTTAATAAGCAAAGAGCTATCTTTATAGTGCCTGAATTTATCTATTTACGTTGTTCCTTCCTGTCCTTAAACTGAAACAATTTTTTTTTACTCTACCAGGGTTGCTACAAAATCTGAAAAAGACAGAATTTTGAAAAAATTACTAGATTTTTTTTATTCGCATCTACCGTAGATTCATCCAACTTCGGAAACCTATTTTTCTTGGATTCATACTTATTTTTCGAAGACAAAATTGACCTTTTTACGTCATTTCTGACTCTGGACTCGAAGTTTTTATTGCTTTTATACTATTTAGCTTTGTAGAAGCAAAAAAATGGGTGCCCGAAGTTTAGGCCAATGTCCGAAGTTAGGTGATTCTATAGGGTACTTCAAGGTTCTAATAATTATTTTAGTAATACACGGCGAATTTTAAATTTGTGAATTGATACAAATTCTTTTTTTTTTGCATTAAAAGTAATATGATTATAATTCCGGAATTCAAAAAAATGTATAATAATATGAGTGAATATTTTTTAGAATTCAATAATTATTGAAAAGCGGGTGTCTAGCGTGTGAGAAAAGCGGCGATTGTAAGGGAAATTTATTGGTATTGGAAATGTACGGGATTTTATTTTCGACGTGGGAATTTTTTATGTTTGTATTGTTTTTTTTTATAGATGTCATTTTTTTATTGCTACGGGAGGCTAAAACAGTCATCCAAAACATTTTTTTTCATACACTGCACCACAAAAGACGTTTCTGATATATTGAGTACTTTTTGTTGCTAAAAGTTAGTTTAAAAAATTTGATGTGCTTAGAGAATAAAAAATGCAAATCCAAAAAATTAAATTATTTTTTTCTAGCTAGTTTTTAAAATCCTTTTAAATACCTTAGAACTTCAACTGATAAAAATACTCAAAAAGAAAGGTATCGATAAGATTTGTTTCAGACTATTTTTTCATGGGACGCATAGTTATTGTTTTAATTGTTACAAATGTTATTAAAAATTAAAAATACGACTTTCTAGCAAAATTGTACAAGACACGAAAATTATTTTAAGAAACGAAATTGTTTAGCTCAGAAAGATCTGTTTTGATCAAAACTATTTTTTTAATGAGACGCATAGTTTTTTTAATCGTAAAAAAATGTTGATAAATATTAAAAATTCCAGTTTTCGGCAAAACTATACGAGATGCGAAAGAAACTGTTGAGAAGCAAAATTGTTCACGTCAAAAAGATCTACAAATTTGCCTCGAATCATTTTTTTTGATGAGATACATAGTATTTGTTCTAGTGGTGAAAAATGTTACTAAAAATAAAAAAATTCATTTCCCGGTCAAACAATGCAAGATATGAAAAAATGTTGCCGTGAAAAATTCTTCATTTCAAAAAGATTTACAAATTTGTTTGAAACCATTTTTCAATAAAACGCACATTTTTGTTTTAATCGTAAAAAATAACATTAAAAATAAAAAAATCAAATTTTTGGAAAAACAACACAAGATGCAAGAAAATATTTAGTAATAAAATTATTTACCGAAAAAAGGTCTAAACATTTGTTTTTTATCCTTTTTTCATGAGACACAGGATACAATAAAATTTTTAACGGCATTTTAAAATTGTTATTGAGATTGAAATCAAATATACTTTCTTATGAACCTTTGATCATCATTTCATAGTAATTTTTATTTTTTCGAAACGCTATGTGACACAATTTTTATTTTTCCGAATAAGCTCGTAACCTAAATTTCATTTAAACGAAACGTCACTTGTCATAATCCCCATGTCATCAAAACTCCATGTAAAATAAATTTCATTAGTCCTAAAATGGCGCCCGGCATTCTAATTGGCTGAATAATGCCGCATAAATCGAATCAGTCATTAGGAATGCCGGACGCCATTTTAGGAAGAATGCAATTTATGTTACATGCAATTTCGATGATGTGAGGATTGTGACAAATATCGTCTCATTTAAATGAATTTTAGGTTATGAATAAAAATTATGTCAAATAGTAATTTGGAAATATAAAAACCATGACAAATGATAATTCGGAAAAATAAAAATGATGGCAAATGGTAATTCGGAAAAATAAAAATTAGATAAATTGGCCATTAGGATAAATAAAAATTATAGTAAATTTCTATTTGCCTAAATGATTGTGGGTATAATAAATATTAGGGAAAATAGAATTTCGGGGATATTCATACGCCTCGAGGTAAATACATTTATTGACCGTGCAGCGCGATAAGAGTTTACTCGCGCAGCGGGCACATTTTTTTACTCTACTTCCAAGGTATAAAATATTTTGCGATATAAAGTACAGCCTGTTGTTTGTAAAGGCAAGGGGGTTGCGATAGTCGCGACGGGTAAACAAACCCAGCGAGTTGCTTTTTCAGCATTTTCTTGGCAAACAGAGAAGGGACTGTTAGTTTACCATTGAAGCGCTCGCGGAATCAAGCCGCAGGTGTCTGTGGGGGACCAGTCGTCGCTGTCGCGGAATCTCTCCATATCACATCCTCATGAAGTCACCCTCGTAGTTTCACTCCCTTCCACACGCATATCAGCCAGTCGAATGCCGACATTCCGAGAATGACAGTGACAAATTCTATCAAGCTCTGCATGAATATTGATAAGATAATCCATTTACATCATTTTTCAGAAAGGAACAAAGAGTGCTTTTTTATTTTTTGCAGAGTTACAAAAATTAAAAGTTGAAGTTTAGATCCCCCCAGAGCTCGGACACACACCATTATTGACACTGTTCGACACTTTTTTTGAGTGATGACACTATTTTGCCCGAGGGGTTAGTTACTTCTGTAATCTGGTGTATACTCTTTCTGCAATCCCATGCAATCCTTTACAATTCCTTGTAATGCCATGCGATATCGATTCAGTCTTTAAAATCCTTTGCAATCCCATGCAATTTTGATGCGAGGCCATGCATTGCAATCTGCATGCAACCTCATGCAATCCTTTACAATTCCTTGTAATCCCATGCAATCTCGATGCGATCCCATGCATTGCAATCTGCATGCAGTCCTGTGAAATTCCATTCAATTTCATGCAATCTTTTACAATTCCTTGTAATCCCATGCAATCTCGATACAATCTCATGCAATGAAATCCGCATGCAATACCGTGAAATCTGATGTAATCCCTTGCAATCTCGATTCAATCCCATGCATTGCAATCTGCATGCAATCCCGTGATATCCCATTCAATCCATGCAATCTTTTACAATTCCGTGTAATCCCATGCAATCTCGATGCAATGCCATGCATTGCAATCTGGATGAAATCCCGTGAAATCTCGTGCAGTGTCATGCAATCTTTTACAATTCCTTGTAATCTCATGCAATCTCGATGCAATGCCATGCATTGCAATCTGCATGCAATCCCGTGAAATCTCATGCAATCCCCTACAATTTCTTGTAATCCCATGCAATCTCGATGCGATCCCATGCATTGCAATCAGCATGCAATCCCGTGAAATCTGATGCAATCCCATGCTATCCTTTACAATTCCTTGTAATCCCATGCAATATCGATACAATCTCATACAATGCAATCTGCGTGTAATCCAGTGAAATCTTATGCAATCGCATGTAATCCTTTACAATTCCTTGTAATCCCATCCAATCTCGATGCAGTCTCATGCACTGCGATCTGCATGCAATCCTCTGAAATCTCATATAATCCCATGCAATTTCATGCATTCCTTTGCAATCCCATGCAATATTTTATAATCCCTTGTAATCCTCGCTTACGGAAAAAGATTATAGGAAATTCAGCATAGGTCTAGAATGATTTTCCTATAATGAATTTCTTATCATTTTTTCGCGATTCTAGAAAAATCGATTTAGAAAATCATCAAAAGAAAATCAATATAGAAATTAATCATATTGAAAGAATTGATTTACAAAATAGAGAAACTACAAACGAATGATTTATTTATTCACTTAACGTAAGATTTAGAATTATTTTAAGGGATTCCACTGGATTCGACAAATTTCAAGGAATTTTACAGACTTCCAAAAGAGTTAGAAGATACCAAATTTTAAAGTTTTCTGAACATTTCTGGAGATTCCCAAGGATTTCAAAGAGTTTAAGGGATTTCAAAGATTTTGTAGGATTTACAAAGATTTTAAGAGATTTCTAGAGAACTTTGGAGGATAAATGAAATTAGATTGAGTTCAAGGGATTTTTAGCGATTCCAAAGATTTCAAGGGATGTTAAGGAATTTCAAAAAATTTTACAAGATTTGAAGGGTTTTATTGAATCTCGAAGGATTTCAAGGAATTTTGAAGATTCCTGAGGATTTTAATGGTCTTTTTTAGAACTTAATGAATGAGTTTAATTTAATTTATATTTAAGGGATTGAGAATAATTTCTCCATATTTTAATAGATTTTTACAATTTCTAGAGATTTCAAAGGATTTTGCGTGATTTCACCGAATTTCTAGAGAACTTTCAGGAAACAATTAAATTTTATTTCAAAAGATTTCTACGGATTTCAACAACTTCCAGGGATATGAAGGAATTGAAAAAATTTCAAGGGATTTTAAAGATACTAAGTTATTTTAAAAGATTCCTAAGAATTTCAAGAGATTCTAAAAGTTCGAAGGGTTGTCAAAGAATTTTTTAGAATTTCCAAAGATTTAAGGGAATTTAATAGAATTCCACCAGATTTAAGGGATTTTGTAGGACCTCCAAGTATTTCAAAGATTTTAGGATATTTTGCTGATTTCAAGGGAATTCTTGAGAACCTTAGGGAATAAATTTAATTTATTTTATTTTCAAGAGATTTGAAATTATTTCTACGGATTAGAAAACTTTCCCAATTAATAGAAATTCAAGTAAAAAATATTGAAGTTGGGAAAAGAATGAAGTTGAAATTAAAAGGGACAGAAAATTGAAATTTGTCGACCTTGCAGGAAGTTAAATGTGCAAAAAAAAATTAGAACCTAGAAATTTTTCTAAATTGAAAAAACTATTAAGTTAACCAAAATTTCAAATTCAGGAAACTCAGGTTGAAAATGCATGTGAACTTTTTTCATTTGAAAATAATACAAGTTAATAAGTTTAAAATCTTGAAAAAAATATTTTAGACGTGAATCAATCTTTTCATTGAAGAATAATTAAGATATGGGCTTCCGTGAAATTCGAAGCTAATTTACTTTCAAGTAATTAAATTAAAAAATAAAATATATTGTGTTCGGATAAAATTTATTATTTTTACTCGAATTAGTGAAGTATGAATACATTTTAAAATATTTTTTTTATCCTTGAAAATATTTCAAATCAGAGTTTAATTGGTTTCGTTTTATTCTATTATTCCCCTTTAATGATATTTTTTTCTTCCTTTAAAACTAAAAGTCTCCAATTTTTCTGGAACGAAACTGTCAGCGTGAGGTTTAGAATTCTGTTAAATGACATCTTTGCTGGTTTTTCGAAAGATATCGGTTTTGGTTGACCCAAAGTATAAAATTGTAAAGAAGTTTTAAATTACCTTTGAAAAAACCTAGAAAAGACCTGAAGTTTAGCAAACAAAGTTCTGTAGCAACCCTTGTATAAGATATTGAATTAATTAGTTTTATACAAAATTTCATCAACATCAAATGATAACAAAATGTCAAAATAGCACTTCTATAAATTATGGTAGCTGTGCCAAAAATCAGTTCTCAGAAAAAAAAAGTTTTTCTGTGTTTGTAGGAATCAAAGTACTCGTAATATTACCGATGATGTGGCTGAATTTTAATAAATGATGGTTTATTTTTTCGGAGAAAACATTCTCTACAAGTTTTCTGTCTCCGATTTTGGAAAGTAAATTTTTCTTTAGCTGAAATCGTGAAAACAATTTCTTAAAAAGAAAACATTTTTTAAACAAATAACTATATTTGAAGAGTATTTACTTATTCTCAAAATTGGAAGCAGTAGAGCTGTAGGGAATGTTTTCCCCGAAAAAATAAGCCATGATGAATTAAAATTCATCAGTTTTTTTTTTAAATTGGTAAGAAGCGACAGTCATAATAAATTCAATTACAAAAAATATTATTAAAATGATTATTTTTCGTAAGTTTTAAACTTTTTTCAGAAAAAAATGCTTTTTCTTTCATAATACATGACTAATAATATTTTTTCAACTCTTAAAATCTTAGAAAACTTTTTTTTTCATAGACCTGATTTTTGGCGCGTCATACAGTTTATATTATTTTATGTATTTTTCTATACGTATAGCGCTTGATCTAACTTTCTTCGTTCAAAAAAAACAAAAGTATTACAAATTGGAGTTCTTTATCTGATACGTTTACTCCTTATTCCTAATGAAAGATATTTTTCGAAAATTTCGTGCGTCTCTTGATGTCCAACGGAAAAACTTAGTGACATTTGCCATAGTGACTGTTTTCAGGCAAATCTGCTTGGGAAAGTAAACTCTATAGAAAATGTCAGTTACTAGGCTCTTTCGTTGGACAGCAGGACTTATGTCATTAATGCGATTTAAACAAAAAAGCCATTCTAGTCGCTTCGAGGCATGCGCGATTTATAAGTTTATTATTTTTTTTAAACTCATGCCACTACTTACTGCTATTTTGCAAAATGTATGCGACTATTGACGCAGAAAAAATTATGGTTTCAATTTTGTGTCAAGTCATTTTCTCACAAACTCATTATGAACTTCAGCTATATGTTTACTGTCATGATTAATGTCAAATCTGAAAAAACACTTGAATTGCCTACAATGTTCGTACAGCTCAAAATAAATCAGCTGTGATTCTATTTTGTTTTAGTAAGTTTCAACAACGTTTTTATGTTCCAAATCAAATTATATTTTTTCTGTGTAGGATCATGATAAAATTTGGTATCTCTTTTTAAAAGGGACGGAGGGATTCATTAGTGATTTCAGTACCGTGTCTGAATGGCTGCACCCTTTTGGTCGTGTATCGTGCAAAATTGGGTGGGTTGTACTGATTCCATCGTTTGGTCAAACAGAGAGCAATGACAGACCCAACCACTGTTTCAACTTCATGTCCACATGCCAATCAACAGATTACTTTATTTCATTTGTATCCCTTTCCAGCAGTTACAAAGTATATCAAAGTTGACAATTTTGTCAACAAATTACTCTTCATTGTTTTTCAAGTACACGGAAAAAAATAGTTACTTAAAATTTGAGTGACTGTCTATGACTCTTTGATAGAGTTTTATAGAACATACATTTGTAGAATAGGGCACATTCCTATTATACATTTCTATAGTGACTTTCATCAAATAGTATAAGAAAAGTGTACACTTTTAAGTGATATGTTCGCCGGTTTTTCGAAAGATGTCGGTTTTAATTAACGCAAATCATATGAAAATTGCGAAAAAGATTTTTTAATTGGCATTAGCGTCTAGAATTTTTTATTTTTATAAGAATCAAGCTTTTTAAATAATTTGAAATCTAACACGTTTCGTCCTAGGCCGGATGTACCTGAAGTTCTGAACGTTTAAATGAACCAACTATTTTTTCCCAATTCTATTTCATCCATAAATATTGTTCCAAATACAATTTAAAGTAGTGTATAATACGTTTCTTTTAATAATCTATTGTTCCCAATACAAATTAACAAACATTTTAGCACTGTTTTTAGTTTACTAAGCTATC
>JAUMHM010083952.1:0-12829 GCA_032362435.1 Melikaiella ostensackeni | reverse complement strand
AAGTACAGTTATGTCTTTTATTCAAGAATGTAATATGAGAATAAGATAATATAAGAGTAAGAATATTAAGGTAATGATTGAAGAACTTAAAAAACATATATTTTTTTAAACTGAGTTTTTATTTTTGATTACATTTTATTTTTATTTTCAATCATATAAAGCAACCTCCTCCATTTCTTATTTGGGGAATTTTTCGACTAACATCTTTAGATAAATGTTCAAGATTAAATGTAATGACGTCTATAAACAAAGTTTTAAAATCTGAAGGTTTCTTTAATACATATTTTTCTTCTGCTATTTTCATTAAAGTTTCATACTTTCTCTTCACGAATAATTCAATTTCTTTTGCACTGAATACTTCACTTTTACACCAAAGAATTTCAGCAATTATATTAACAACAGAATCTTATAAATTTTGAACTTGAAGAGTTGATAAATTTTGAAAACGTTGATCGATGCACGGGATAAGGTCTTTCAGGACTTCAAAAGTAATTTGTTCAATTATGAATGGATAATGTGAATCCTTGTGTTCGTTTTTCATCAGTATAACAGTCTTATTCCCCCAAAAAGGTCAAAGCGCAGTTGAAAACTTCCACAGTTGATTTCTCTTTTTGTTTCATTCCCGTTGAAAAATGCGTTAATTAAATAAAAATATTTTTTGAAGGTTTTCCAGTTCTGAAGACTCAAAGAGATACTGTATTAAGGATCTTTGAATAACAGTTTCAAAATTTGATGTAACTTTCCAGTATCATTGAATTCTACACCAATGATGACTTGTTTTGTAAAGGATGAGTTTAAATTATATGAAGTAGCGAAAATTACTTATTTTTGCGGAATATAAGACATTTTTTCATGCCTTTACAAACTCAATCAAATTGTATTCACCTCCCATATATTTGATACCCAGTTGAACTTTATTACACATGTCCTTTAAGGGCATGTCTAACAGGAGTCACGTGATCAAGTCAGTCCTGAGATCGATATTTTTGCTCCCATATTTAAAATTTAAAGTTAAAATAATGCGAAAATTATTTATAAATCTAGAAGAAGAGTGTGTGACAAGGCGGAGAGTCAGGCGAAGGAAACAATTTATTATTAAAATAATAAATATCGACCGATTCATTTGGTCATTATGGTAGACAAGCACACTGTGGGTAAAGAGGAGACTTGTGTAATTCGTAATTTGCTTTATTTAGTAGGCCTCATCTCTGTAGTAGGCTGCGCTAGACGTGCTCTTTTTATTTTGAAATTCGAATGGTATTTTGAAATTCGAATGGGTCAAACTCAAGCACGAATTCCTTTGCATTCGTGGTGTCAAGACCGTCAAGACTCTCAAGTTCGAAACCGTGAAAAGTAGCCCAGAGTAGCCATAAACTATAATCCTAAAAACTGATTAACTATAGACCTAGGAATGTCCATGCCATAAGGAGACTAAACTCCTGTATAATTGTCATCGCCAAAAACAAGCACGTTTTTCTGATTTGAGGTTTTTGAGGTACAATATACACACAATATATACACAGCCCCGTGAGACCTAAATCTTTTGCAGTATTTGCAGGCAATTTTATAAAATTTCTGCATTTTCATGGTCTCCAAACGAGCCAGTTTACGGATTATGTGCCGTGAGCAGTAAAATTCCTACCTTCCGAAACGAAAAACCTTTTGTGAAGCGAGATTTTCTCACTTTTTGATTTTTCGTCCCAGGCTCCCAACAACGAAATTTCTTGCTGTTGTTTCAAGTCAAATGGTGGAGCGTCTGAATTTTTCAAGTCCTCAAAATGAACAATTTCAAAGAATATAAACTAATAAACATAAGTCACAGCTCCGCAAGACACCAATCTTTTGCAGGAATTTCAGGCGAAATTGTAAAGTGTCTGTCATTTCGGGATCGCAGAACGAACTAGTTTGCACAATATAAACCACCCAACATAAGAGCCCTGCTTTGAGGGGACAAACATTAATTTAAAAAGTCCATTTTTTAAATATTATTCGATTTTCTGTCACAGCCCCACAAGACTCAAATCTTTTGCAATGTCTGCAGGTCATATTACAAATTTTCTGCTTTTTCAGGGCCTTCAAACAAACCACTTTACAAATTATATACCAATCTAAGTAAAATTCCTGCCTTTGGGAACAAAGAGAAACCTCTTTTTAAAGCACGTTTTTAGTCACAATTTGATTCTTTGTCCTGGACTCTCAATAATGAAATCTCTTACTGTAGTTTAATGTCAAATGGTAAAGTATCTGAATTTTCAGGTTCTCAAAACAAATTAGGTTACTCAATCTAAAACACTAATCGTGAGAGCCCTGCTTTGGGGGGACAAATATCAATTTAAAAAGTCCACTTTTCAGACATTATTCGATTTTCTGTCACAGCCCTGCAAGACTCCAGTCTTTTGCAGTATTTGCAGCTGATATGATAAATTTTTTGCATTTTCAGGGCCTCCAAACTAACAGTTTATTGATTAAAGCCCAAAAGAAGTAAAATTCCTGCCTTTGAAAACAAAAATCCTTTCATTAATGCGAGTTTTTACCCACTACTTGATTTTTGTTCCAGCCTCTCAAGAACGAAATCTCTCGCAGTAGATTCAAGTGAAATGGTAAAAGTGTCTGGATTTTCAGGTCCTAAAAATGAACTAGTCTACAGAATATAAGCCACTAAACATAAGAGCCCCGCTTTTGGGAGTAAAAATTAATTTGAGAAGTTGAGTTTCTAGGCATCATTTCATTTAACGTCAAAATACCAAAAAATATATTTTTATTTTTTATGAAGCATCAAAGAATCAAACAAATTTATAATATCACCTGCAAATACTGCAAAAGATTGTGGTCTTGTGGGACGTGACATAAAATCGAATAATGTCCAAAAAGATCAAGTTCAATTATCATGCCATATAAATAATAAAGAATGTTTATGAAAGCAGCTAAATATATGTGCAGTTGGAGAATATAGAGGGAAATGTATTTATAATGTAACAAATGAAATATTCACAAAATGAACAAAAAATTTTTACATATATGTGCAATTCAGATTTTATTTGCATACATTTTCAATCTCTGATACAACGTAGTTTCGTTACATTCCTTTTTTTTCTTCTTATAATAATAATACTTCTAATTCAGAAGAAAGCAAATCTACATTACCGAGTGCGATATTTCCCAAAACGCTCAGAAAATCAAAATGGGTTAATTTTTGAAAAGAAGAAGGTTCCTAAATGCAAACAATAAGGACCATAGAAATGTCCCTTATTGCCGTTTATTTTATTCCTCAAAATTTTTACTCGATATCTCATTTCGTGTGGACATAAGTTGTTCCACAATAAATGCCGATATTTGTTTCAAATTTCTTGGAAATTATATTTTTTTCAAATTTCTACTCAAATTAGGTATCCAAACACAGTTAATTATTTTCTTTTGCGTTTCCCAAAGTTTCAGAGCCATATCTTATTCAAAGAAAAAGTATTTGGTTCCAAAATAGGTTTTGATAACCTGCTGAAACAGTGTTAATCCCAGCAGATAGACTGGGGTGCTTCTGGACAATAATTCCTACTTATCGACATTATCGACACTCTGACAAATGAAATTTCTGACGGCATTGACCTTTCATCTGAGTGTATGATAATCAAATATTGTTTATTAGATGTCATGAGAAAAGAGTTCACAATACCGGATATGTTGTTTGAACATTTCACACGTATGTCATACATCGTATGAGATCATCTCTGGTATTTTTAATAACAAATTCTTTAACGGTTCTCTTTTGATCTTGTCAACAAACGAAGTGCTGAAGTAATCTTGTATAACCATTCCAGAACTAAACGTTGCTATAAAGTTTTGTAATTGCGCATTGAGTGATACTCCACTAATGTTTTTAATTAACAATAACTAGAGGCTTGGAGGTTCGAGGAACGGTATAGTAGATAGGCTAAGCTTGGTCTGGCTAAGCTTGGTTTGTGCATACGAGATCGTAGATCTCTTACCAACATTACCGACTATGTAGAAATTAAATCTTTTCGATGATACCAATGAACAAACATAAGACATGCGTTGGGCAGGCTTCGTTTTTATAAACAATTGGAATGTTTAGGCATTTCGCAACAATGCGTCACTTATCTGCCGTCATCTCTTTGATATTTTTCATTAACAAATTCATTAGAATTTACCCCAATGATTTTACCGACAGGAAGCTGATATCATAGTTTCTCAAAGAATTTGGTAGAAGAAACGTAAGGCACACGTTGGATGGTCTTTCATTTGATCAACAAGTTTGATAATTCACAATCATGTTTAAGATTAATTCTAAGATGAAGCTAAGGCGCGTTAAATGTGTTGAAAGGTGTCAGTTATTATTATTAGCATGAAGCTTTGTGGTGTAAACATGTCACCAGTGATAATATTTTCGGCGGTGTGAAGCTGAGTGAAACAAATATTAAATTATCAAAGGCGATAAGATTTCATAAGAAAAAATCGCCTACCGAATGCCTCACATGAATGTTTAAAACGTTTAACATAAGTAAGAATTTTCCATAGAAAGAACCGTAAATTTTTGAGAACGTTAATTCATAAACGAGTAACCAATGTGGTCAATCTTCACATAATATAGTGATTTTTAAAAAATTTTCGAGGTTTTTTTCATTTAGTGTTTGAAATTTTATAGTTTTGAAATTATTCAATCTTCGCATATTATACTGATTTCTATAAATTTTGATACATTTTTCAATTAATGTTTAAGATTCTTCTATTGAAATTATTTTGTTTGAACAGACTAGCCTTTTTCAGTGACTTAATTTTCTCCAGAAATTTTAAAATCTATCGAAACTTTTGGTGAAATCCACTCCAATTTTTTAAATTATATTAAGAAAAAAGGAGCTCAAAGTGTGTGCGTTTGATATTTTTGATTTTTTTGAATTATAGTTTTAATTACTCGCATCATGGAGAAAGCATTCGAGGAAGTAGCAAAAGGTAAGTCAAACATTAAAATGAATATTGAAATTGAAAAGAGGCCCAAATTAGGAACATCAAATTTACATCTTCTGAATACAATTTAAAAAATAAATAAGAATACTTTGTCAGTGGGTGAAAAGAATAAAAAAATTCAATTGTGAGCATTTTAGAAAGTTTAAATTTTAAACTGAAACGACTTCGAGAGAAAAGTGAAGGAAATTTAAATAAACGAGTAAAGATGATGGAATGGGAAGATATGGAATCATCAATTAAAAATAGTAAAAGAACAGGATCAGAAGTCAATTAATTGCATAAATATTCAGATGATTTTTTTAAAGATGCAAAGTTATTAGTTATTTCGGATAAACTTCCGAAAAGCGCATACCTCCGATTTATTCGAAACTCAGTGTAATTTGACGCGTTTATTACGAAATTAATAATGAAAATACCCACAAATTTGATTTTCAAGCACAAAAAGATAAAAAACTATAAGAACCTCATTTTTATTCGATTATTTCGTTTACTTAAATTGTACGAAAAATTCCTGGAAGGCTGAGTATGCGTGCAAAGAATGGATGGGAGGAGCGAAATGCGAACTACATTATTTATGTGACCAGTCACAGAGGTGCTTTCCCACTCCCTCGAGACATTGGAAAGGGGTAGGGGCGTGACCTACATTATTTACGTGACCAGTCACAGGGGTGCCTTCCCGCACCTCACGAGGCGGTAGAAAAGGGAAGGTACGTGACCTGCATTATTTCTGTGACCAGTCACGAGGGTGCCTTCCCGCACCTCACGAGACGTTGGAAAGGGGTAGACTTGTGATCTACATTATTCATGTGACTAGTCACAGGGGCGCCTTCTCGCCCCTCACGAGACATTGAAAAGGGGTAGGGGTGTGACCTACATTATTTATGTAACCTGTCAGAGGGGTGCCTTGCCGCACCTCACGAGACGTTGGAAAGGGATGTGATGTGATGATGTATGTGACCTACATTATTTCTGTGACTAGTCACAGGGGTGACTTTCCGCCCCTCACGAGGCATTGGGAAGGGGTGGGGTGTGACCTGCATCGTTTATGTGACCTGTCACAAGGGTGCCTTCCCGCCCCTCGTGAGACGTTGGAAAGGGAAAGGTATGTGACCTACATTATTTATATGGCCGGTCACAGGGGTGCCATCCCGCTCTCTCGAGACTGCTTAATCACTTATAGATGTTTTTAAATCTACAAGTCCTGTATTTAGACAGATACACAGCAACATAAATTAATGCAAAATTAGATAAGCCTGAGTGAGTATATAATATAAATAATAAAAATAATTAAATTGCTTCACCTGCGAAACAGGTTGATCACTTATAGATGTTTTAAATTTTACAAGCTCTTTATTTAGACAGATACGCAGCACCACAAATTAATACACACTGAGATACATTTAATTAAACCATTAACACAATTGATAAAATCAATTAAGTTAGTCTACCTACGTACTCAATTGCGTTTATAAATGATTCTAAATCTAGAAGCTGCAAAGCAGATAAACAAATAATTGCAAATGGAGTTTAAATGCAAGTGAAATACATAAGAGAATTAATAAAAGTTTTCCAGATCGCTTACCTCAGATGATACTAATAATTGCGCATCTAGTTCAAATTTTCCGCAATTATAGGCACAGCTGCGGAATTTCTGCTATCAGTAATGTACCGTTTAAAAGCAATTGCTCGTTTTTCTATTTCAGCAGTTTTTTCTGATTTTCTCTTCCGACAGTAGCATCTCGAATACTTTTTTCTCTGATATTTCGACAGATGTGCGATTGTCTTCGAACTCAACGAGGTTATGTTAATCTCAACATTTAAAAAACAACGAACATTCAAACGGCTGCGCATACGACCCCAAAGTCAATGATAGGTGAGAGGCGCTCTCGATTGAGAATACAGTTTGTGCAGAGATCTATCATAAAATTCGCAAATAATGTTCGATATATATGTTTCAGAAACATAGACTCAGCTTAGCGCCCTATTCACGTGGCGCCTGGGCGGCCCTTAGGTCGCCCCTGCTTTTAAATCAACATTAAGCTGTACATTCGTTGAAGTTATTATTTCTTTCATTATTTTGAAGGTCTTCTAATCTTATGGAATTTTCTCAAGATCCTTTTTTAATAAGACTTCAAGCAAACCTTTAGCTGCAGAATAATTGGTTTGAGCTATTAGTATTCCTCAGAAGGTCAAACGTGAAGTAGAGCCATGTGTGAAGAAGCAAAAAGTAGGAGAAGAAGAAGAAAAAGAAGAAAAAAAAGAAGAAGAGTTTAGTGAACATAATAATTCTCCACTCGTGACATTCAATACTAAAGATGATGCTGATGATAAAAAAGTAATAGATGATAATGATGAAAATCAGGATGATGATGCTGAAAGTGCTTCTACCTCTGAATATGGAATAGAAGCAGAAACAGAAGAAAAAATGTTAGATTAAGGTGAATGTCCCAGTTTGGGCGAATGTAAGGATTTGTGCGGCGTATTTTGCTTGTAAAAGTGTTTTAAATCTTATGAATCGAGAAAAGTTTCTAATATCGCACAGTTTGAACCTTTTTTTATCAACATTTTGTCTACTCATCGATGTAAACAAACAATTTTGATTGAATAATGGAGAATATTTCATACCGTTCCGATGAACCTATTTGGGCGAATGAATTTTTCCTCTGACCCAATTCGGGCAAATCGAATGTCCCAGTTTGGGCGAGTGACGCCATGTTTGATTTCCTACAGTGGTGGGATATCGTGATTGATACTGAGACCAAATTCAGGCTGTACCGAATATGGCGAGAAGAAATGGCTGTCACATTGTCACTGTAATCGTTTCGCGTACATTTTTATCAATTATTCAACACAAATGCATAAAAAAAACATGCGTTATGACAGAAGAAAGCTTTGAGAATTGAGATAGTGTACTTGTTATCTGAAGAAAACGCATAATTTTTATGTAACCTTGTTGTTTGTAAACACACGCCCGAACTCCTCCAACCGTTTTTTCTGTCCGTATTAAGGAGGCAGGAAATATACGAATTATGCAATAACTTTGAGTTATATTGACAAGCCCACTTGAAAAACTTATAATTATCACTTACTTTTCAATGAAACTCTCGCAACACAAAATTTTCCAAGCACTGTTGTGTCAAAAAACAACGCATCGTGTCAACTTCCTTACTAACAAGCCGAGAGCAATGTTATGCTCCATCAGTCGCAGATGGCGACGCGCGTGACTATTTCACGTTCAAACAATACGAATAAATAATAAAGTGACTATAAAATCTATACCAAAAATATATTTAATCCATTCTAGAATGTGATTAAACTATTGCTGGTTTCATTAACTTTAAGATTGCCATGGATTTACCTATAGTATCTGAGCACTCGCACAAACTGGGTCACTCGCCCAAACTGGGACATTTACTTTACCAATACAAAAAGTTTCTGAAAACAAGAAGTAATTTAAGTTTGCGGTCTGATTTCCGGAAGAGAGTAGGCATTATACGAGCTGCCTTTTTCCACACAATCGGTGCGGTACATTTAAAATAGGCTCAAATCGTTAAGAAAGCATAAAACGTGGTATATGTGTTCTTTTTGACCTAAAAAAAGGTTTAGGATCGGGTGCCAAAAAAGGTTTGAATTTTTTTTCCCAAAAAAATTGGGAATTTGTTTTCCCAAAAAAATTGGGAATTTGTTTTCCCAAAAAAATTGGGAATTTTTTTTCACAGAAAAATTGGGAATTTTTTTCGCAAAAAAATTGGGCATTTTTTTGGAAATCCGGTATTTTTCAAAATAATGGCGATAATTTACTTTTTCTTTGTAGGGTTTCGTACGCTACGGCGGAAACCCTTATAACGAAGGTCGGATGTCCGACCGTCCGTCGTTTACCACTCCTAGCTCCTACAATATTTGCGCCAGAGGGATGAAATTTGTCATAGATATTAACCAACCGAAGTATACTCGAGGAAAAATATTTTCATCCACTTATCAATTATCGTATTTTATCAGTGGTTTAAAACTAAGAAAAATCGGAAATTTCGAAATTTGGCATTATAGACCTTTATGTGCCGGAAGTTTATTTTTTCGTTTGATTTTCCAAGGGCACGGCTCACATTGAGGCTGTTGGCATGTAGAATTTTGATGAGGAATGAAAATTTGCTATGTTATATTTTCCTTTCTTATATCAGTGGTTAAAAATTAAGAAAAATGAGCAAATTTGGTTTTTCAGACCCCCATGCTGGGAGCTTTTCTTATAGAATTTCGATGAGGAATAAAATGTCCTATGATATACTCTCCTTTATTATATCAATGGTTAAAAAATTTAAAAATGCGAAAATTTGGTCTTTCAGACCCCCATGCTGGAAGCTTTTCTTTTAGAATTTTGATGAGAAATAAAGTTTCCTATGATATATTCTCCTTTTTTTACATCAGTGGTTGAAAAATAAGAAAAATGAGTAAACTTGGTTTTACAGACCCCACGCTGGAAGCTTTTCTTTTAGTTCGATTTCCCTCGGGCACGGGTCAAATTGAAGCTCTTGGCACGCAGATTTGCGATAAGGAATAAAATTTGCTACTTTTTATTCTCTTTTTCATATTAGTGAATACTAAATCAGAACAATGAGGAATTTTGGTGTTTCAGGCCCTAATTCTGGAAACTTTTCTTTTAGTCTGATTCAAACGACATACTCATCCCACAATACCGCTCCGACACGGCTCGCTGATCAATTTCTCTAGCAATCACCCTAGGTGGAAAGCTTTGCAAAGCCATTATACTAATCCACTAAGAAAATCTCTTCACGCGGGTCCATTAGTATCCAAAATCTTTCGTTTCAGGCATCACTTTTCTTCTTATAAACAATTGTTTTTCATACATCCCTATCCTTACATACATTTTCTGCTTCCGTTACATCCATACATCGTTTCATGCACGCTTTTGTGTTTCTACGACTTCTAATATCCCTTCGCTTCAGTCTCATTCACACATTCCAACCATTTTTCTTCGGTCTACCTCTGGGTACGCTACCACTCACTTACCTAATAATATTAACGATATTAATAATGTGAAAAAACTATTCATACAGATCGATAGATCTCTCTGCATCGAATTCAGTGCTATAAAAAAATCATTTTTCGATTTTTTTCAAGTTACTACTTTTATCCTTAGAATGGCAGAAAGGATCTCGCTTATTTGAGACATCCTACAAGGACAAATGCGACAGCAGTCTATGTTATGCAACCCAGGCGCAATATTACTGGATTTACCAAATACAGATGTATCGCGCATATGGAATTTCGTAATCGTATTGTACAATCCTGCACGCAATGTCGTTCCGTGACAGGAAATGAATTGAGTTCCTGATGGTCCTCATCACTACTGATCAGTTCAAAATTGTTTCTCACACAAATATTTTAAAACCATTCTTGAAATGAAGTGTGAAAAAATGTAATTATAAATGATAGCACTCCTTAATAACGATTTCCTTTTACCAAATATTTAAACCCTTAAAAATTTATTAATTTTGAATTGAAAACATTTCAAAAATTGAAAATGAAGTCTTTAAAAAGTTTATATTAAAGTTTTCCAAAATTAGCGGCTTATGATTGACGTCCCGAGAATAATAAAGATTAACGTGTATAATTTTATGAATGCTCCCCACCCTATCTAATCGTGAAAAGTAAAGTTCTAGTGCACATGTCAGGGACAACAGTCCGTCCCCTTTTTTACCTAATCCTCTTTTTTCCCCTTTTTAAGCCCCAAATAGAAGCATTTTCAACTAAGTAGTTGAATTTTCAACGAAAAAGATAAATCTACAGAAAAAGAAGAACATTCAATAAAATAGATAAATTTCCAACCGCAAATAAAATAATCAAAATTTTCAGTTCAAAAAATTAATTTTCAACCGAAGAGGATGAATCTCCAATCGAAAAAAAATTTTAACGAAGTAGTTCAACTTTCAACAAAGTAGTTGAATTTTCAACAAAATAGTTGAACCCTCAACCAAAATAGATTAATATTTTTAACTAAACAGTTGTATTTTCAAGCCACAAAGACGAATTTTCTACAAAACAGTTGAATGTTCAACACGAAAATATAAAGTTTGAACAAAAAATATAGTTTTTGAACAAGTAGTAAAATTTTCAATTAAATAATAAAATTTTAAACCGAAAAGATTAATATTAATAATAATATTAATATAATAATAATAAAATTCAAATCAATATAAAAAAGATTAATATTAAAAAGAAGGGCTTTCAACCAAATAGTTCAATTTTTAACTAAAAACGATCAATTTTCAATCAAGAACGGATTAGTCAAAATTTTCAGTTAAAAAAATTAATTTTCAACAAAAGAAATGCATTTTTCCAAAAAGAAATTAATTTTAAACTGAAGAGATAAATCTTCGACGGTGAAAGAATAATAATTTTTAACAAAGTCATGCACATTCTAAGCAAATAATTGCATTTCCAACAAAATAATTGAATCCTCAACCAAAACAGTTGCATTTTCAAGCCACAAAGACAAATTTTCTAAAAAAAAAACAGTTGAATTTTTAACACGAAAATATGAAATTTCAACAAAAAAGTTGAATTGTTAACATGAAAATATAAAGTTTGAACAAAAAAGTTATTTTTTGAACAAGTAGAAGAATTTTCAATTAAATAATTACATTTTTAACCAAATAGTTTAATTTCTAATAGAAACGATCAATTTTCAATCGAAAATGGAATAGTCAAAATTTTCAGTTAGAAAAATTTGTTGTCAACAAAAGAAATGCATTTAAAAAAGAATTAATTTTCAAATGCAGAAATAAGTCTTCAACCGTAAAAAATTATTTTTCAACGAAGTAATCCAAATTCTAACCAAGCAATTGCATTTTCGACAAAATGATTGAACCCTCAACCAAAACAGTTGCATTCTTAAGCCACAAAGACGAATCTTCTAAAGAAAACAGTTGAATTTTCAACACGAAAATATGAATTTTCAACAAAAAAGTTCATTTTTAATTAAATAGTAGAATTTTCTACCAAAATAGTTGATTTTTCAATCCCAAAAGACAAATTTCCAACCAAAAAGTACGATTTCTTAACAAAATTGTTGAATTTTCAAGCAAATAATTGAATTTGTAACCAAAAAAAGATGAATTCTCAACCATACAGTTGCAATTTTAACCAATAAAGTTGAATTTTCATACTAAAAAGACGAATTTTCAACAAAAGAGTTGAATTTTCAACACAATAGTAAAATATTCAATCGAAACAGATTACTCTTCAACCAAACAGTTGCATTTATAACCAAAAAAGATGAAATTTTAACCATGATATATGAATTTTTCAACGCAGCAGACGAATTTTGAATGAAATAGTTGAATCCTCAACCAAAACAGATAATTTTTAACCAAACAGTTGCATTTTAACCAAAAAAGTTGAAAATTCAACCAAAAGATATAAATTTTCAAATCAAAAAAAAGGATTTCCAACCAAGAAAGATTTGTTAGCCAAGAAAAGAAAAAAATAGTCAACCAAATTGTAGAATTTTCAAGTCAAAAAGGCGAATTTTGTACAAAACAGTTGAACTTTCAACCGAAAAATATGAATTTTCAACAAAAAAGTGAATTTTCAGCCAAAATATAAAATTTGTAATAAAAAAAGATGAATTCTAAACTGATTGTTATATGGCTTGGTTTTACATGTTAGCAAACTGCGTATTCGAAAAAATTGTTATCTTCATAATATTCTTAAGGTAAATGTCCCAGTTTGGGCGAGTGACCCAGTTTGGGCGAGTACTCAGATAATATAGGTAAATCCGTGGCAATCTTAAAGTTAATGACACTAGCAATAGTTTAATCACATTCTAGAATGG
>JAUMHM010083951.1:0-12831 GCA_032362435.1 Melikaiella ostensackeni | reverse complement strand
GGACAATTTCTGAGCAGATCAGAACGATTTACGAAGATTGTTATGATCTCACAATTGCTGATCAGGATAAAGAATGAGTGCCAAGTAAAATATGCGATTATTGTAGATCACAATTGACTCGTTGGCATACAAGTAAAAATATTGAAGATCTAAAATTAAAAAGTCCAACTTTATGAGCAGAACCCACTTGTGTAGATGATTGCTACTTCTGAAAGAACGATGTAACTGGATTCAACAAAAAAATAAATAAAAAACATTGCTTACGTCGATGTTCCGAAAGTACTAGGACCCATCAAGATGTGCAATACAGGTGAGCGAGGTATTGAAGAAATCGGATGTATTTCTTCTCGGAAAAGTTCAGAGATTCAAGAAGACTCTAGCGAAGGAGAATGCTTCAGTGAATCTGACACTGACGACGAATATGTAGGAAGAAAAGAAAAGAAACCACAACTTTTTTCAGGAGAAGAATTGAACCATCTCATTAAAGATTTAGGACTATCCGAAGAAACGAGTGAATTCTTGGTTTGTTTGCTCAAAGAGAAAAACTTGATGGAATAAAATGTGAAAGCAACTGACTATAGGAATAGAGACAGAGATTTTAGGAAATATTTCACAAGAGAAAAAGAGCCTTCATTAGTTTGCTGTCACGATATAAGTAGATTGATGGATGAATTGAAACCATGTTTTTGCTCCCACACCGGTAGCACATTCAACTACGCTGAAAGAGAATTATGAAAATATCAAGTCGGATTGAATAAATTGAAATATTTAGAACGCAATTGGCGGATTTGTGGGGATTTCAAAATATTGGGAATAATTCTGCGTTAGCAATCAGGTAAAGTTAAACAACCATGTTACCTATGCTTATGGGATAGTAGAGACCGACCTAATCATTTTAAAAAGATTGATTGTCCAGCCAGAGAAACTTTTGATCCAGGATCAGAGACCATCATCGACCTGCCGCTAATGGATACGGCGAGAGTTTCACTGCCACCTCTGCATTTAAAACTGGGCATGGTGAAGTAGTTTGTATCAATATGAGAAGAAGAAGATAGCTGTTTAATATATCTCCAAGGACAATTCCCAGAACTATCGGATGCAAAATTAGTAGCAGGAATATTCGATGGACCTCAAATCCCGAGAATATGTAGGGATGAGAATTCCGTTACAACTATGAACAAAGTGCAAAAAGCGGCTTGGTTAAGCCTCAAGAAAGTTGTTGAAAACTTTTTAGGGAACGTTAAGAGTGATAATTACAAGAAATTGTGAGGAATATGATACAGGACTTCGGAAAAATGGGATGTAATATGAGCTTGAAGTTACATGCACTATATTCTCATATTGACTATTTTTTAATGAGTTTGGGTGATTACAGTGAAGAGCATGGAGAAAGATTCCATCAAGATATTGAAGAGATGGAATGTCGCTACCAAGGGAGGTGGGATATAAACATGATGGGAGACTTTTGTTAGACTCGAAGAGAGAACATACACAGAAAGGAGTTGAAAGGAAGCGAAATTCCACAATGAACCACAACGACATGGGATTCGTATTCAGCGACCTCGAAAACATAGAATATGACCACCTTTCATAAACGGGAACCATGTTTCACCTAAAATCAGCGATTTTCCATGTTTTTTGAGGTTAGGGACGAAATGTGACGTAACGAAGCCAAACCGGCTCCGGGTTCGGATTCAGCGACCCCAGAAACGTATTGTAAGCCTATTCTGGTTTCTGGGGCTGACAACTTTTTTTTTTGTCTAGCTGTGTAATTTTCTTGTCTAATTCTGTCCTCATTGCTAAGATATTTAACATTCATCTTTCTCAAATACTCTTGCTTCTTCTCGTTAACAGCCAGGCGGATTTCATTATCCTACCTCAATATTTGCTCTGCTTTTCACGATATACCATTTGTACTTCTGGTTTCTGCAAATTCTTCATTGTAAATTAATTATACTATTCAATCAGCATTCTCAATAATATGCCCATGTACTAAAAAGAAATCCAGGTCACAATAATAACATGTACCACCTACTTATAACGACCATCGCTTATTCATGTCAAAATCCCTAATTTCTCGGAATCCTATATATCTGTCTTACGAGTTGGCGATCAATGCACACGTTCTTATATACTCGTATTTTAGCTCTTGTCACTCTTTTCTTGTTTCTTCTTAATTTCTTATTTTCAAACAGATCGTAAGAGAAAACGATTTCCGGATTTCTTAGTATTCTCGAAATGAGATGGCCAACTTCTTCCGAGATTATAACGAATTCGGAGTTTTTGCTTTCGGAATGAGGGATTTCAAAATATATGTTCTTTCTTTTCTGGACTGTAATTTTTTTATAAAGACATGACAAGAATTAATTTTGATTACGATTTGTGTTTTTTTTTTTTTTTAAAGTCTGGAAAGCATGAATTTAGCGACAGCTAAATGCATGTTACTTCCAGGTGCTAATGAGTTGATGATTATCATCTTAATAGATGAGAATTTTGGCAGTTTTTCTCGCATCTGTGTGATGTAAACATCGCGAATCGTGTCGGGTCGAAAAAAATTGAAAATTGTAATTCGGTGTTATAAAAAAAGTCATGACGACAGAATACCTTCCGGTTTTACAAAACTTTCAGGTTACAGAAGACCTGCCGGTTTCACAAAGCTTTCATGTTTCACAAACTGTTCTAGCTTCGCAAATCTTTCTAGCATCACAATGTCTTCTCGCCTTACAAAATTTTTTAATATCACTTACGTCTCAAATTCCACAGAACTGTCAAGTTCCACAAAACCGTTAAGTTCTACGAAACTTTCAAGTTTCACAGAACTTTTATTTTCTACAGAACTGATAAGTTCCACAGACGTTTGAAGTTCTGAAGAACTGTCATAATTTACAGAACTGCCAAGTTACACAGAACTGGCTAGTTCCACAGAACTATCAAGCTCCATATAACCGCCTAGTTCCACACAACCGTCTAGTTTCACAAAACTATCAAGTTCCGCGAGATCGTCTAGTTCAACAGAAGTGTCAAGGTCCATTAAACTTTCAAATTCCATCGATCTATGAAAATCCATAAATCTATCAAGTTCCTTGGAACTACCAAATACCTGAGAACCTACAATCTCCAATATACTCGCCGATTCAACAAACTTGTCCAATTCCACTTAATCCTCAACATTCAAAAAATAATTTTGAAGCAGCAAATCTAACTAACCCATCCATTACGGATGGGCGTATGTAAATTCACGCTATAAGGTCACCTGAACTTCTGAGACCGACTTTTGCAGGGTTAATTCATTAAGATCCGCAAGTTTTTATTGAGGAATGCGAGAACTTCCTTGATGGATTCGAGATAGAACTTTCTTTCAAGACGCAAATGGTTGTAAAATCTCTTACTGGAAATGCTGTCAAATGATAGGAGGTTTATGAAAATTTTTCACTTCCTTGGGAAAAATTCCGCGATCTTCTGTTCCAGATTTTCGCCGGCAATGCCACACTTATGCCTCTACACAACAAGCTGTACTCCAGTAAGCAACAAGGAAGGGTATCCGTTGGTGTTTTTTTTTCTTTAACAGAAGTATCTGCTGGCTCTACTTCTTCTACCAAAAGCAAGTGAAAGCGAAATTGTTGCCTTCTTTGAGAGTCCTTACATCCATCGCTGAAAATGATTCTCTGCGCAGCCTCGTTCCCAATTATTGTTGACCTTTTTAATCGCGCAGTACAAGCCGAATTGGATGAAGTCGAGGATAACGCGCGCAAAGTCTCCCGAGATATTCCTAAGAATAAAAACTCTACATTTCCTACTGTTAAAGAAGCCCAGAATCGTGTTCAGGATACCTTAGTTACGGGATTACAGTCTCTTCCGCAATATCATTTTTGTCCAGAAAGATATTACTATAAAAATTGTCCGGTTGGAAATTCGCAAAACTTTAATACAGTTCCGAAAAACTGCCGAGCTCGCGCGGCAGAAGCAAAGGTTTCTTTCTTCCCGAATACTTTCTGATCCTAAGCGCTCTTTATTCTGATATCAGCAGCTTGCCAAGAATTCGCTTCTATTTATGCAATCGCAAATTTATAGCAGAAATCGATATTCCAGCTTCGGAAAATTACGTTAGGCGCACCATTCTCCCTGAAGCAGAATGCTCGAACATTCAACCTGGTCCTTCTTATGCTCAACTCAGCGCAGTCGGAGACACAATTAAACTAGACGGTACTATCTCGCTCATACCTCGGATTCATAATGAATCATACCCCGCTATTTCTCATGTTAGCCCCGAATCATGCTGAATGAGTACTTGGACGCCCTTGGCTACTAAAACACCAGATGTAATACACGACCACGCGGCTGACTGTATTTACTTGGGCAACGAGAAACGGCAACGTATATATCTGGGAATTCTGATTATTTCCAATGAACTTTTTAAAGCCGCAACCGTACCTGAGGTTGAGAATGACTTTCCACTCGACTACAAGGAGCGTTTTTATGATGTCATTCAGACTCCTCCACCTAGCTTTCATAATGGGAGCAAATTCAAACAGACCTTTGCCATCAAACACTCAATTACACTATTTGATCCCCAACCTTTCCTTAAATATCATCGAGCCTGCGACACTCCCATTTAGTATTGAAGTCGTTATCGCCGAGAAAATGGACGGAGATTATCGTTCTCTATCGAACATCGGCGTCTCAACAATCAAACAGTCAATGCACTCCAATGCCTGCCTCGCATTTGCGAAATTTGAAAAGATATCGGTACCATGAAAATTTATTCCACCTTACACTTAAAAAGTGGTTATTGGCAAATTCTCTTAACTCGGGAATCTCAAGCATACTCCACCTTCTTATATCAAGGGGGTGGTCAGTATCAGTTGGATCAAAGAGTACATACTAAATTCTTTCGCTCCACTAGCTGATCTCGTTTCACCAAAATGCCAGAAAAAACAACGAGCTGGCCAATGCTCTCTCTCTCTCTCTGTCTCTCTCTCTCTCTCTCTCTCTCTCTCTCTCTCTCTCTCTCTCTCTCTCTCTCTCAAAAACCAAACCCAAATGTACTGTCCCTAGGCAAACCCGATTGGGAACGGATCTCACCACCCACTCAGTCCGCAACAACAGTGAAAATAAATGCCTCTAGCCCGTCACTCAGCGCAATCCATGTCCCTTCAGTCTTCGAAGAGATTGTTTTCGCTCATCGGGATGATCTCTGAATCTCCCGGGACGCCATTCGTCTTCGCGTATTTCGCGAGCATGGTGCTACCACTAACGGGGAGGAAGTTTTTGTTCAGAACAACCAACTAAATGAACGTGATGTTTAGCGGGGAGTTAGATAAAGAGTCCATTCCGCGTTTCATTTAATCGGTACGGGTTACTGTTCCCGCTTCAAGATAGTGATACTTCTCGTGAGCTAGCAAGGTTACTTTTGCAGAAGTAAATTCAGACCCGGAAAATGAACATTGTACCCTGGATCATCTTTGTCCCGAGATTGTTTGAGGGTTTGATTTTTCGAAAGAGACATCAGTCATTCGAACGGAAAACAAAGTTAAACCATCTAGGCTCTGTACAAAACCCCGTACAAGGCCTAATAAAAGGAGGCATAATAATATAAAAATATGCTCTGTCGCGAATTCGGTTCCATAAACTTCATCCGCCGTTCAGACTCTCAAGAAATTTCCACATTGAAAGTTTCAAAAACGCAATCTCATGAAATAGACAAACTGACTTCTTTCTTGCGTCCGATAATGCTGGATACAATTTCGAACAAAGAGCTTTTCTTTTACCGCTTTGTCCTCTTGTGATCCCTCCAGACCATTCTGATTCTCTCGCGATACTAGCACTGCAGGAACCTTCAACTGAAAAATTAAAATCAGGATTCAAACTTGTCCATTCCTCATCTTCATTCAACTTCCACATACACGCTCTTCATATTCCAGCTGAAAGTTCGTCTAAAAGGTTTTCTCTCAATTGAATTTTTTTATCAGGAAAATCACACTCATCAAAATCAAACTTATTATAATTTCGAAAGGTGTTACCTTTTTAAAATGTGGTTCAAGTGTAGCGAACTCCATTTTTAAGTGATATGAAAGACGACATGGTCGACGTTCTAAAGGTGATCTGGAAGTTTTAAGACCAAGTAGTTCCACACAACGCTGATCTTTCACCTCGGCAATCCTTTCATTAGTATATTCGTTAGATAATAATCCTCGGAAAAAGGGGTCATCTTTATTTTCCTGCGTAGGGAGATGTCGCATTCTAATTTGCGTCCACTTTTTTCTAAGGTTTATGTCATGCTATGTTCCACTTCGCTAAGCTTTCCGAAGATTCTGCACGATGAAATTTCTTAAGAGCCGATGCCACTTCTCGAACGTTTCCGATGCCCCTTTCACGACATTCGTCTCCTTAGGTATTTACTCTTGCATTCCTATTCCTGAATCTCACGTTTATGAAATATTTATATTCACTGACGCGATCTGCTAACGATTTTTACTACCAACAAAAGTTAGGATAAAGTGGGAATATAGCGGCATTTTGGAAAACTTTGAGTTTATTTTGCTTTCTAATTCGCTTATAAGCTTTACTGAATACAAGAGCAGTTGAGTACCCTCCTAAATCTTAGAGCGAAAATGGAGATGTGTAGTCATAAAATGCATTTTGAGAACGCTATTTGAAACAGTGCGTTTCCCTAAAGTGATTCTGAGCTCAGATTCTCACGGTTAAGTAAACAGTAGAGTCCTTAGAAACATATCTGGTGTGAAACCATTCCCACAGGTTCCAATAATAAATTGAAATCCTCCTTAGGCATTTCATAATTTGAAAAGATTCATGGTGGATTTGCAAATAAAAGAATGACGATTGACGTTAACTATCAAACCTAATTTATGAAGTAGAAATACGATTAAGTAACCAAGCAACATTTTTGGCGGCAAGGGTAAGTGGAACTTAGTTAGCTGACTGAGCTAAGACGTTCAAGTTTGGGGGTGTAGACAGGTGAGTAGGGTTTGAATGAACAGTTATCAGTAAAAGATAGGCGAGATGAGATGTTTGGGAGTGGGTTATAGGGGAGGGGGTCTGCGTGGAGGTAGGCAATCTAGAGTAAAAAAGGGTGAATGTTAACAAGAAGATCAAGGTGTCTATTCAAAAACAAAAAACGAAAAGCGGTATAGGTGAGTCCGTGAGGGGCAGGAGTTGTAAGAAGCACTGCGTGGCGACGTGGCGGGACAGGGGCGAAACAGGGCAGAGGGAAGGAAACTAATGGACGTGAGCATTTTACCGACTGAATGGGAGGGAAATTTCAACGCAACAGAGAGAGAGAGACAATCAGACAATGATGTGGAGGTGGAAGCAAGCTACTTTACACTGCAGCAAGAAAAACAAGTGACAGGGGAGAGCCAAAAGATTCGGACAGGCCTAAAGGTCAAAAGTTAGATTTAGGAGAATAGGGAGTAAAGAGAGGGAGATCAAATAGCAAGGATGTCAATAGCAGACATTTTAAAAGATTTAATAAAGAGGAAAAGGGATTCGAATGAGAGTATAAAGAAAAGTATTGAGCAAAGTGCCTTTAAAAAAAAGCACAATGGTGCTATGATCGCCAGAAGGAAAAGGTAGTTCGCAGAGGAAGAAAAATAGTCGTAAGGATAAAGATAGTACTCCATTGGCGGCAAATAAAGGATTACTTGCTGGCAGCGAAATTCTGGATAAAAATTCTTCATTAAAAAGTCTTTATTTAATATTCCAAATCTCTTGGTCAGATCAATTGCCAAACCTGTTTTTTTTAAGTTCCAAACTTTACGTTTGTGACGACGGACCACTTACATTGCATAGAATAGCAGAATGAACAACAGGAAAAAGAAAATGAAGAAACTTCTAAGAAAACTAAAGAAAAAGAAGCTTCTATCTTCAATAGGTTTCAAGTTATGGCCGTTTTCAAAAATCTGATTTTTTCGATATTCAGCTAAACATGACTACTTTTCAAAACACTCTGTGCACCTCTGAATATAATTATTGTATGAAAAAACGTTTTATTGATATGTGAAAGTAGACTCAACGCGCAGTAATTCTGGAAAAAGAAAAATATCTTACCTCTTATAAGTCATCAATTATTATGTGTATATTATATCTGTCATTTTTGTGGAGAAGAATAATCGAAGCTATTTTATTTTAATAAATCGTTAGTGGGGCATGTGAGTAGCTCGGAACCGAGCTTTTGGGACACCCTCCCTCGGGGGTTTTTCAAAAAGTCAAAAAGTTTTTGGAACTGATTTTCCTTGAGAACGGTAGCTCGTAGAGAAAAATTTCATGAAGCGAAAAATGTAGAGGACTCTATTATCTACAAATTATCTTATGTAGTTGCTGCGCTACAACCAGGAATGCACAAAAAAAGACGCCAAAGTTGCCAAAAATCAGTTTTTGCTCTTCTTCAACCCGAAAAAAAAATATTTTTACGGTCGAAAAGATTGAAAATTGCAGAAGAGGAAAAAGCCTTCAAAATCAATCGGAAAGTTTTTTTGTTGTGATGCACCGTTTTGAGATACGGCGCATTGAATTTATAATATCAGGTTATATTCTTGAGAAGTACAGTAAATTTGTCTTTTCTTTGTGAAAAAAATACCCGCAGCTGTTTTATTTCATAAATTGTTACTCGGGGCCAAAGTTGCCAAAGATCATTCTTTGCTCTTTTTCAACGGGAAAAACCTGGAAAATTGTAATAAAAACGAACTAAATTCAAATTGGTTTTTGGGGAAACCCGTTCATTCCATACGTCGATTGTAAAATAAATTTATTAATTCTAATGTCTACGAATTATCATTACCTCGTATAAAGATATATACCATATTTATTTTCAAATATCAAGTTTAATCATTCTCTCAACTCGTCTTGATGAACTAACTACGTTGATGCAAAAAAAAACTTCATTACAAGTGAGTGTGTCGATTACTTAATTCCATGAGAGAAGTAAAAAAATATCACGAATTTTTCAATTTTTCGATTTCTGCTATATTGAGAAAATAACTTGATATTAGAGATTGAATATGCCAGGTCTCCGAATCAGTGCATCGTAGGAAAAAGAAAATATATTCATCGTAAACGTTTTTCCCTGCTCTACAACTTTTGAATTACCGCAATGGTAAAATTTTTTTTCCCCGTTGAAAAAGAGCAAAAACTGACTTTCGGAAACTTTAGCGCCCTATATTTCGTGCATTTGTGGTCGAAGCGCAGCAACTGCATAAGATAATTTTTAGATGATACTGTCCTCCGAATGTTTTGTTTCAAAGTTTTTTCTCTGTAACATGTCGTTCTCACGAAAAATCAAATCCAAAAACATTTTGAGTTTCGTCAAAATGCATAAGAGGGGATCCGAATTTTTCGTTTTAGGTTATTTACATGCCCCCACTAACGAATTATGAAATAAAATAGCTTCGGTCGTTTTTTTTCCCAAAACCAATTTTTTCATGACAGATTTACTGTACTATATGAACTGTCAAAGTTAACCATTTTCGCCTGTTTTTAGGGGCAAGAAAGTGGAGTTCTGTTTTTTCAAAATAAATCGTTCCAGATTAATTTTACGTTAATGATGCTACGTGATGAAATGATGTTTATGGAATTCTACGTAAATCTAAAAAAAAAAGGCTTCCTATTCCCATTAGTTTGGGATTTGCGATGTCTCAAATATTTCTTTTTTTTTGCATTTTTGACCAAAAACAGAAAATTTGTATTTTTGGAAAATCCCTCGTTTCCTGTGAGTATCGTGATAAAATACCTACAAATGAAATTATAGTGGACTCAATTCTGAGTGAAATTTAAAAAAAAAAGTGTCCTAGCCCTAGCAAGTTACGAGTTTTGACTTTGGCTATATTTCAACATTTTTTACCAATTAATTAATTATCATTCATTGCAAATGTGTAATACATATCTTTTCACTAATAAACGAGAACTTATTCATAACAGAATCTTGTCATCACCCCTCTCAGGTACTTTTTGTATGGTTTTACAAGAAAAATTGCAGAGAAAAAAATATATAATAATCAATGAGTTGATTAGCTTCTCATCTTTCAATTACTTGATTTGAATTTAATAAATTATTTCATTTCATCATTTATTTAATTCACTGCTGGAACACTTTTTTTTATTTCCGCGGAGAAGATTTGTTGTTTTTCAGGTTTACGCAGAATTTCATATACTTCATTCCAATTTTAGACTTGATCAACGTACGAGTAAGATCAATCTGGAACGATTTTTTTTGAAATAATCGGAATTCCACTTTTTTCCCTAAAAATAGGCAAAAGTGGTCAACTTTGAGAAGTCATAACTCATGAGCTATTAGAGTTAGGACATTTTTCTGTTTTTAGAATGACTGCAAATCAGCATTTTGTCAATTTTTCTTTTTCCTGCTGGAAATTTTGCTCTACAATACAATGGAGATGGTTCGTCCAGTCAAATGTTACTTTTGGAGAGAATTCGAATAAACTCGAAAGTTGAGGTATGTAACAAAGAGGGGGAGGAATCGATAGGTTGGATAGAAAGAGAGGATGGGATTTATTAAACGGAAAGAACTGTGTAGGGCGATGAAGGAATTTTTGTCGGTCAAAGAATGTAAGAGATCAAATAGAGATTAGAAGGAAGCATGGAGGGATAGAGAATGTAAAAATGGTAATTAGGAGATTGAAAGACCGTACAGGTAGTAGAAAAGAGGGAAAATAGGTATAGTGAAGAGCTGAAAAATGAAGTAATAGATATGCAAATCAAGAAGTCAAGAAAAGGGAAAGTGGCAGGGAGAGTAGAATTGAGAATGGAGCTTGGAAATTTGGAGGTGAAGCGGTAAAAAGGAAGTTAAAATGAATTGATGAAGGGGTTGGAGATGGAAGGGTTTCCCGCAAGAGTGAAAAAAATGTTTGATAGCGCTATTGCATAAGAAAGGAAGTAAAGATAAGGTAGAAGACTACAGTGGGATTACGCTTCTCAATACTGCATATGAGGTATACGCAATGGTGTTGGCAGTGGGGATGAGCGAAGATATGAAGAGTAAAGGAATTCTTCCAGACACGCAGGAAGGTTTTTGTAAAAGCGGAAGTACAATGGATAACATTTATGTAGTACAACATGTAGTAGATCAAGAGTTTGACAAGAAAAAATGGAAATTCTGCGCTGTTGTCATAGATCTGAAGGAAGCTTTTCCGCCAGTAGACGGAAAGACGCTGTGATAGGTATAAGAGAAAAGGGGGCAGATAAAGTTCTGGTTTATAGGATAAGAGAAATTTATTCTGAAACTAAAAATGGGGTGAGAGTAGGCACGAAGGAGACAGAGGCTTTTTGGGCAGGTAGGGGACTAAGGCAAGGCTGTTCACTAAGCCTGATGCTATTCCCAATGTTAATTTCATATATAGAAGAGGATTTACAAAATGGAATGGAAGTTGAAAGGATAATGGATGTACTGGGAATGGAAGGGTACAAAAGAGGAAGAAGTGAATGAATTTGAATACCTGGGTTTTCTTCTGAGGAAAAATGGAAGTAAGGGCACGCACAAGATAGTGAAGAAAGCGTCCCTAGTGCTGAAGCAAGTTTGGGGCATCTGTTAAAAAGTGTGGGAGGATGATTTCAGAAGAATATTGATGATGTTTAAATCACTGGTGGCAAGCGTAATATTGTATGGTGTAGATATTTGGGGATGGAGAAAATACGAAGAGGTGGAGAGAGTGCAAGAGGAATATCTTGAGTGAACTTTAGGTTTGAGAAATGCACGCCAGGGTGCATATTTCGGGAAGACGTAGGTAGATTTGAAATGAGGCTGAGTGTATATTTATAAAGAAAGTGAAGTGAAGTGAGAATAGAGTGTTGTTGAGATAGTTTTTAATAGAGGGGGAGCATAACAAGGAATAAGGGGAACGGGGGATACAAAGGGAGAGATACTTTAGAAGCAATGAGCTTACGGGTTTGGAAGTTACGAGAAGGCATAAGATGGGTCAAGGAATACAGATAGTTCTGAAAGAGAGAGACAAGAAAACTGAAGTACAGGAGAGATGTAACAGGATAATGGAATGTAAAGCATAATGTTACGTATAAGAGGGTGAAAGTGGAAGGAAAAGCAAAATATTCAAGAAAAAGGTGGAAAAGGAAAACAGAGGGTAATAACGAGGGCTAGATGTGAAAATATGGAGGAATGAAGCAGATACTGATTGGATGAGGAGAACAGATCCTGTAAGTTGTGTAACTGAAAATGTATTCTTTTTCAATTAAATCAATCATTGATAAGTTTTCATACCAATATTAATATATTTTTATTTCCCGCCTTCGTTTTCGCTCAAACACATGGACTTATTAACTATATTTATTTCTTCGTTGTTTCTCAAACGAGTGATAGAATTCGTCCGCTTAAACTACTGCTAGTCTCTGCCTTCCGTAGAGAGAGAAAGAGAGTGCGGGCAACAAATTCATTAATTATTATAATGATAATTATTATAAACTCTGAATTTATTCGCACTGAATCTGAATGATTGAAATTTGATCTCTATTAAAATTTATTGATACGCATCCTAAGTTGGGGAACTGACATGTAATCCTCATTCGGTCAATAAGGATGGTCCCTGACATACCGACCGAGTGTGTTGTCCAAGTTCGGGTAGGTGGCGTATGGTAGCTAGCGGGGAATCCCCTCTTGATTTCTTGAAATTTAGTACGGGGTCAGGGTTATGTTTCGAGCTAACATACTCTCTGCTTTACCGCGAGAGAGTGTGACGCTGAAATTTAGATACATGCCACGGCGTCTTGTCGTGTGGTTCCCCGAGCTTTCTGCCCCCGGTTGGGCATGGTGGGAAATTGTCTTTTAAAAAGCCCATATCCAGAGGCGAG
>JAUMHM010083950.1:0-12831 GCA_032362435.1 Melikaiella ostensackeni | reverse complement strand
TATGCAACTTTCGAAATTACAATGATCTGATACAAATAATGTAAAACTACATCGTCGATTAAAATTAATTTCGAGACTCGTAATCCTCAATGCCACATACCATAAGTAACTTGTAAGCGTATAATCGTTCGGTTGATAATTTTTTCCTACAAAACGCAAACGTATAAGCTGTCTCATTTTCTTTTTAAAGTTTGCAATAATTTCGTGTTTTCGTAAACTATCCAGTCTTGACAAACTGTTTTCACATTCTTTGCAGGTAATTGAAGTTGAAGTCCATAGAAATGTGTGTAGTCCTCTTCAACTTCAGTACGCCAGACGTTACTTAGGCGCAATTCTATTGAAAATGAAGTTGAATAAAAAATTAGCATAAATAAATCATTTACTAGTCAATAATTTTGCAATCGGAGGTCACACCCGATAGAAGAAAATAATTCAGGAATTCTTAAGAATTCAAATATTACGAATAATTTATATACTTCATTTGGAAGAAAATGTTATAATATCCAATAAAATTATTATTAATTAGAAAATAATCGATAGAGTTATTCACAACAATTTGAATCCGTTATTTTTAAAAATTTTGAGAAATCTATTATCTTATTGCAACTGAATTAAATTATGCCTGAGAAACACTTCATCAAACACACTTCAAGTAATAATTGAAGATCATTCCAAAATACAGCTTTTATATAATACGCATTTTTTCTTGAAACCAGTATTTTTCGAGAAGAAGAAAAAGAAGAAGAAAAATGTTGGTAAAAAGGGTAGAATTTCTTGAAGTGGGACTTGCGGCGCTCCTGTGATTACTGATTAGTCAATGAAATAGTTTAGGTCACACTCGTGCCCCTTAGGTGTGTACATTTGGTTGATTTGGTCGCAAAAAGTATGATTTTACGTTTTCTGGTCAGCTTTAGTGAAATTATGTACTTTTTTGAATTTGATTCTATGCTTGCATCGTTCAGTATATATTAGCAATAATACATACATATTTCTAGGCCTTGTGGATTTTATGAATTCCATAAAGTTATTTTTTCAACTCATCCTACTATACAGTGTGTTTCTCCTATCTTTAGACATCGAGATATCTCAAGAAATACGCATCTAAAGTAACAAATGTCTTTTAAAAAAACTATTCATTTCTGAGGGGGAGAAGCGGCCACGCAAAAATTTACCCCCCACCACACCCCTAAGGGAGGGAGGGGGGTAACTTTAAAGTTTCAGGCGAGAACCTGTGTTTTTTATTGAAGCTTCAGATTCTCTATTAAAAAATACGTAAGTGTTGTTCGAAAATTTTTTTCGATCCACGCCAGATGGCGATGCATTTGCGGGCTGAAGTCGAGTAGGCACAGGCGCAACCGAGGCTTGTTTGCCAGGGGCGAAATGTGGATGCAACACCCGCATTCCAAATCTGCGACTCCAACCCGCAAATGCATTGCCATCCGGCGCGAATCGAAAACATTTTTCGAATAAGACTTACGTATTTTTTAAGGGAAAATCTGAATCTGCAATAGAAAATATAGGTCTCTATTCGGAATTATAGAGTTAGCCCTCCTCCCGTCCCCAGGTGGCGGGGTGGGGTAAATTTTTGCGAGATCGCTTTTCCTCCTCGAAAATAAAAAGTTTCTATGACAGACATTTTTCTTGTTAAATGCGTATTTCTTTAGATATTTCAATGTCTCAAGATGAAAGAAACACCGTGTACATACATACATACATACATAAATACGCGGAGAAAATTTGATCGGTAATCATTACCGAAAGTTGTGATGAAATTTGGATATAGTGGCGTTTCAGTAAATTTTCGCGTGCAGCACTGAAAAAGTAAAACACGAAAATCTAACGAGCTGAGGAGGGATTTATAACAAATGATGGGTATATTTTTCTAAAAGCACAGGAGAAAGTATTTTCCATGGACTGGACTGTTTACCAAACCTCTCGGTAAAGTGCGAGATGCAGCGCAAGAGAATGCTCCAAAAATGCGAGAACAGTTACGGTGACGGACTTGAGTAATCACCAAGCCGCGGGGTACAGAATAAAAACAAATAATCTCGTTATTAATGTACGCATGAGTTGTACAAATACATCCACTCCACCAACTAATATGCTTCATATACATACAATTTTAATGGTAGTAACTTACAAAGCTAAACTATAGTACGCCTACATAAATAAACCTATAACTAACACAGATATAAAACTATATCACTATAAAGAAAGAATCGCACGGACGACGATGGAAGCATATATTTGAATCGTCCTTATACATATAAACACCAAGGATAAAATAAAAATAAATTTTATAAATAACATTAGCATAACACTTTCTCGAATTATAAATCACGAGAGTTGAAATTAGATTGCAAGTGGCAAAAAATATTTTGGTATAAATAACCTGTATTTAAAATTTTCTAATTTACTTCAGGAACAATGATAAATAATTATAGCTTATTATGAAATTATAATTATAGGAAGAGGTGATAAACATTAGGAGAACTTCTGAAAGATTAAAACAATTTATACTACATACGCTATCATATCCATGCGCTTTGTGCATAAATTTTATAAATGAAATTCGCAAAACACTTTCTCGAATTATAAATTAACAGAGTTGAAATGAGATCGCAAATGGTAAAAAATATTTCAGTATGAATAACCTGAATTTCTAATTTCCTAATTTACTCCAGGATTGATAATAGATAATCATGGCTTATTATTAAATTATAATTATAGGAAGAGGTGAAAAACATTTATAGAACTCCTGAAAGATTAAAAGAATTTATATTACATATGTTATTATATCCATGCGCTTTGTGAATACATTTTATTTAAAGAAATTCGCAAAACAAAATATCGTGTGCACCTCGCGAAAAAACACTTGTTTGCACCACGTATGAAGTTGACAACTCCTCGGCTTCGCTTCGGAGCTCAACGTTATACCTGTGGTGCAAAACTCGTGTTTTTCCGCAGCGGAGCACAATGTACTATTAAGGTACATTACATAATATGCTCCTGAAAAACTATCAGATAATACTAATACTAGACGAAATTATACAAAAATGCCACTATATCCAAATTTCACCACAACTTTCGGTAATGATTACCGTGCAAATTTTCTCCGTGCACAATATATCTTTGAATATTGAGAAAAGAACTGAAGTGGATTTATTACGTTTTGTGTGCTCACTCCCAATACTATTTGTAAATTTTTATTTTCTTCTGAAATTCCACGAAATTTCTCAATATCTGATAGCAGCTTGCAAGAGTTCTCCGAATACAAGTGAGTTCCATAGAATCTTATAATACTTTTATAGGATTTAAGGGTACTTTTAGGAATTTCACAGGATTTCGAACCAGACGCCATAATTTTACAAAAAAAAAAATAGAATTTGCTGAACATAAAAATTTCTGAAATTTAAAATTACTGAAATAAATAAAATTACCGAGAATGTTTATTAACGAGATTGAAATATTCCGAAAGCAAAATTTAATGAAACAAGGAAAATTTGGGAATGTTGAATTGTCGAAATTATAAGATTAACGAAATCTAAAAACCCGAATTTTCAAAATAAGTAAATTTTTGTTTGTGCCTTTTCAGATAATTCAAGACTAGAAAGATTTTAGAAAATATGTTTCTTGAAATATATATTTTTTTTTAAAAATTTCAAGAAAAAAATTCCACAGTTGACATTGTTCCCATTCTTTTAAGCTCAGTTCCTAGTCTAAGTGACACAAAATTTCTCTTGTCGAAAACGCAGACACAAGTTCGTCTCTGGCAGCATATATTTTCTGTAATAGTCCCAATTAAAGAAATGACAGAGAAAGCTCACCTTTTTGAGAAAATTAAATTTTACTACATTTAGAAAAAAGGCTGCCATTGCGTCAATTTTTTCAAAACTTCAGGAATGAAAACAAGACGAAATTAGTTTAAAATGTGTCAACGTCGCGAGCTTGGTAACGTTGCTTAAATATATAAATTAGATACAAATGTGTTTGGTATGGTGGTTTCATGTAATGGGTCTAATAGAGTTCCTGAAGCAAAGGAGCAACCAATATACGCTGGGTCTTTTTTTCTATTCCGTATTTATGGTGGGACTTATGAGTGTTAATAGAAACAGTATGGGAACGTGAGGTTCGACTCAGCAAAGAAAGAGGGTGTAAGGATTTTCCAGGAGAGTCGATTTTACAACTTCAAAATTCAACAAGAAATTCTGAACATCATCAAAAGTAAAGAATCTGCCCAACGAATATTTCTAACGTCCTTTTAGTTTTGATTGAAATTCAATAATGCGAATTATTATATAGTAATGAAAAAGAAATACAAAAACGATTGAAAAATAGTGTTTTATCAAAGGTCCAGTCGTTAAAATGTTTGAACTTGGTAATCCAGGTGTTGGAAATACATCTTTCTTGGAAAAGTTTGAGTTAAGTATTGAATTTGAAGGTATTCTGATGGTTTTTCCAATGTTTCGTCGTTCTTTAAATTAATCCTGGAAGTCCAGATGTCAAAAATAAATCTTCCTCGGGTATATTCAATTTCAGTTCACAACTAAACTTTCCCAAGGTAGATGTATTTTTCACACATAAACTACCAGGATTACTTTTGAGAACGACATAACCTTCGAAAAACTATCAGAGTACCATAAATTCCAATACTTGAATAAACTTTTCCAAGAAAGTTATTCAATAAGCACCTGGACTACCAAGTTTGATTATTGAAGCAACAAGACATTTAAAGAAAACATCCGGCCCATAGAATACAAGGGGGCTAATCGTTTTTCGTTACTGAATTGATTCCTTACCTGGATGTTTGTCGCTATGTTTATGTTGTCAAGAAGAAGGTGGACACCCTCTTGGCCGAAGAGGTGGGGTGGTTGGGAAGTGCCCTCGTGCGCCGGGCGTTGGCCGCCTCGCACATAGAATATCCCATCTATGTAATGGGAATCATGTGTGTGACATGTTCTTGAAGGCGATGGAGTGCTGTACATCAAGTAAAAACTTGAAGGTCAGGAGTTCAGGAGCCTCGTGGAAGACTGTGGCAAATGAATGTTGAAGATCTGCAAGGAATAGCAGGCTTTAAAAGATGGGACCAACCTAATGCAGGCCCGCAGAAAGCAGAGTGCCGGCCTTTTATTTGAGATAGAAAAGTTGCCGTTTTTAGTAGACAGCAATTTGGGGTATAATGTGCGATAGTGTATCTATTTTTTTCCCTCTGTTTCTTTCAAAATATCTTCCGTTCAAATTACTCTACTTCAATGTAACCTGTAGTATAGTTCTTAAGAGGAGTAAGGAATTCCTGAATTATAAAGGGAACTTAATTTAGCTTTATTTTCATATATTTCTTTCTTTTTCTTCTTTTTCTTTTAGAATATCTTCTGTTCAAATCACTCTACTATAGTTTGACATTAAGTATAGTCTTTAATAACTTTTTTTTCTTTTTAATGAAGGCCTAGAGGTGAAAATTGATTTAAAACTGCTTACGGTTTATCTCATTTAATTAATGATGATGAATTTGTTTTCGGTTATTATGTTAATTAGCAGTTAAATATAATTAGCAGCCATATGGATGTTCGATTACTCGTTATTCGGTGGAGGAGTAACGAATTTCTGAACTATAAAGGAAAAATAATTCAGCTGTCTTTTCATTAAGTATCATATTGAATAGAATTGAGGGCTCGGATGCAATAAGGGGACGAGCGCTCGAAGACGCGGGAATGTATTGTCCAAGCGTCTCGTGATATCCAAATTTTAAAGTTCAAAAAATTAAAATTGAAAGAGCATGGACTTCTAGAGAAGGAAAAAGCGGAACTTTTTTCTATTTGTAGTTTTTTTTTAAATGAATATTTTTAATGATAAAAATGGAAAAGTGAAAAAAAATTCCCCAAATTCAATTACTTTCTGAAACATAAATCATCAAAACTCAGCCAAATATCATTGGAACTGTTCAAATTTTGAGAGACGCACTCAGCATACCCTGGAGATAACTAAAAAACTCAAAAAATAAATCAATTCTGGCTATTGTTTGATAACAGTTAATTGCAAATTGAGACCGATCGATGAGCACGTTTTTTTAGTTTCGGCCAAGAAAAGTATCGAGGAAACTTCAGAGTTGAAAGAAGTTTCAGTGAGACATTTGTTCCTCACTATCAAAGTAAGATTTCTGGAAATTTTCAGGCTCATTCATTGAAAATTGACGGAAATATCCATTATGTAGGGAAGCACGCAACGCCGTCTATGATTGCAAGCGCTTCTCAACGTTCACTTGTACTCTCACCGGTAATCGCCTATAAAGGAAGCGACTTTTCAATAATAATTAAATATTTTAAAACCTTCTTTGATTCATTATATCAAATTTTATACATATTTTTTGTTCTATTATACTGTAAAATATTAGAAATGGACATTTTTAGTTATTTTTGAGTTCGTGAAATTTGTCATAATTACAAGTAGGCCGAAAAAGAAAGCAAGTGGAGGAGAAATGTGACAAAAGGTTGCAGGAACAAAGTAATGGAGGAATGATTTCTCAATTTCATTGAATGTCTACCTTTTTAGTGATACCATTTCTTTCAGACTTTCCAATTCATTGAGGAAGGTCATAAATCGATGTAATAACTAAATTTAAAGAATTTCCAGCAGGGTAAAGTAAGAACAAAAATTGTTTTCAATGTTATAAACAAACGAATGAACAAAATTTATTTTTCTTAATTCGCAATGATTATAGCTATTTTAAATCTATAACTTATGTATAAGATATAGCAGATATTTCATTTGCGATTACAATATGTTAAGAATAGCTGCTATTCTGCAATTATTTGGACAATTTTTATAAACAAATGCACATTTCGACCATCTTTTCCTGAATACGTTTAATTCTTTTTGCGGATTGAGCTAGAAATATCTTGCTAAAGATTCATTCCTCTGTTTTTTTTCATAGTGTTAAAAAACTGTTAATTTTTATAAAAAATAATTATAAACAAATGCACATTTTGATTATTTTCTGATGAGTAGGGCGCATTTTTTTGCGGAATCAACTAGAAATGTCTTGTCAAAGACTCCTTGCTATCAGTATGTCAGTACACTTTTAGTTGATTCCATAAAGACAATTAAGCCTATTCATGAAAAAAGGTCAAAATGTACATTTGTTCATAGCAAAGGAAAGTCAGACATATAGAGTAGTGAATTTTCTATTAATTGAGGGAGAGGGACAGGATTTCAAATGTTTAATCATTGAAGGTCGCGTCCTTTATTGGCGAGTACCGACAAGAGTACAGGCGAACGTTGAAAGTCGTCGGATTCCTCATAACGAAACCCGTGCAAAACTACTTTTAACCTGCGATCCTCAGTACTATATTTTGAACTTAGAAAATTTTGTGATTCAAATTTAATCGAAGGCTTAAAATTCATACAAACTTGTAACTTGGAAGCTAAACAAGAAAAACAACAAATAAATCTTGTCAATTTGTGAGCATAAACAATGCTGTTCTCATTCCAAATTCAACCTCGTTCTACGGCAGTGGTTTCCACCACTCAACGGCAGCACACGAACCTGCTTTCAACAAGTCAGTGCTGGGTTACAACAGAATTAAATTCTACTGCAACGACTAGGATGTAACATTGGTGTCAGAATCTGGGATGCTGCACCATGAGAAAGAGTTCATTGACATTTCAAGTTCGAGGTCGTGCGTCTCACCAAACACAGACTGTTCTACTAGTGCTTCGTGGTGCGCGGATTTGAATTATCGCTCGAGACTGAATTATCGACAGAGTGGAGCGGTAATAGTTTGAATTTGAAAACTCTTTTTGAAGTGAATTAAAAGGACTTAAATAAACAAGAAACATTGAAAACTGAAAATATAGGACCGAAGACCCTTATTGATAACACTGGGTGAACCAGAGAACGTGCTCATCAGCTTCCTAAAAATAAAATCAACTTTGAGAGTGCTCACATATAATTCGCATTCAGTCTTTTCAAAAAGAAAATCCGCGACCTTCTACCAGGGTTTTGTGTGGTTTTACTTCCGGTAGCTAGGGTGTTGCTAATTGCACCGAGATTGTAGTCGGTTCAGGAACATACCACGAATGAATTCCTTCTATCAACTGCGAGCTTGAAGGACTTTGTACACAAAATAGCAAAATCCCCATCAACAAGGAAAACAACTAGAACGAGACTACTGGCTCAGAACGGAAGAAAGTCACAGCAACGTTGGACCGGGACGATACAAGAGAGGGTTACGGCACCGTTGAACCTAAAAAGGAGTGGAGGGATCCTATAGAATCAAGGAGGACTTCATCGAACTTAAGGAACTTCAGACTTCGTTGGACCAGACTTCTGTAGAATAATACTGTCTGTGGCGAGAGTGACTATTGAAGTGATTCTTTTTTTTCCCAGCTGTGCGCTTTGAATGGTATATTTTTTTGGAATAAGACTTTGAATGGCCTGAACGAGCAAAAAGTTGTAAGTTTTTACAACCTTATTAACGAAATGCCTCTTGTAACTAGAAAACGACGATTAACAAAAAAGTGGGGCATTTTGGCAAAGTGTCACCTCCCAAAAAAGCTTGATTAGGTAACGTGAATCATCCCGATGGACCTGCGAATTTAGAATTATCAGAAAATGTAAATAAAACGAGAGAGTGACCTCTACGAGTTCTGATCAGAATGACGGGGTTCAGGGTGATTTGCAAATGAGGAGTAGTCAGGTTTCTATTGCCTCTCCGTCCGGATCTATTTCAATGTCAAATAAAATTTCAGGTCCAGAAAAAATTTCGCGAATCGTGAGAGATATAATCCCAGAATTCACGGGGAAAAGCATGTCTATAAAGTTATTCCTCAAACATGGCAAAGCCGTAATTGATATGACTGATCATTCCTAAGTGCCTTATTTAACAATGTTAATTCTTACTAAAATCACTAGTGAAACAGGAAATCATATCCAAGACAAAAGTGACTTAGAGTTAAATGATATTTTGAAAACCCTTCAACGAATTTATTCTCAAGAAGAAAACGTCAGTCAGTTTTTATAAACTCTGGCTACTATTAAAAGAAGTCCGGATGAGACTATTCAAGAACATAGGGCGCGTATTAATCAAATTTTGAACAAGCTCACAGCTCAAGTTTTAGAAACCACTCCGGGGGAAAAGGGGATCGGTAGAAGTGAGGCATACAAAGAAACTGTTGTTGGTAATCTTTCCAGTGGATTGGATGCTGTTCTCTATATGAATATTCCTGACAAGGAAATATATTCTTCAGATGACGCGATTGCACTAGCTCTTTAAGCTGAACAAAAGGTTGAGAGCTGGGAAAGGATGCATATGTCAGCTGACTCTGATGCGATCCCCTCTACTTCGTCACGATAAGACTCGAAAATTAAATCAAGCCAAAATATGTATAGACGTATAGCTATTATGCAGGCTTGAAAGAATTCTAAGTCCAAGCATAACTTAGATTCTATATAATGTTAGAAATGTCAAGAATACGCGCACATTCAGCGCGACTGTCCTAAAAATAGTCTGAAGCAAAATGTAAAGCATAGAGAAGCAGAAAATGTTCTTATTGTGAGAGACCCGCTCATGATTATAATCATTTCAAATTAAGGAAAAGATACGAACTCGAAATATCCCGAGCTAAGCAGGTGCTAAGTAATTTCCTTTTTATCTAAACGAGCAAAAGGTCCAACAGAAGAGGGAAGTTGCGATTTAAATCAGAAGGCACCCTCAAAAGAATAATTTTGAAACTTCGCGCTTCTGAAGAACAAGTCGCAATAGTAAATTTCGAAAAATTTTCCCTCAAAAACGGTGCGATTCAAGCTTTGGTTGATACTGATTCAATTGTGAATTTTATAGAAATAAGCGCTTTAGGCCCGCGAGTGAGCGTAAGCCTAAAAATAATTCACAATTATGTAGCGATCGGCCCCGATATGATTCCTACTAAGAGAAAAGTGAAGATATTCGTAGAAAGGGTTATCACACCCCTTCAAGTGGTATCTAACGAAGTTCCTATTGAACAAGATGGGCTCCTAGGTGTTTCCTTTCTGAAGCAACATGAGGCAATATTGAATTTTTTCAACGATTATATGCATTTAGGGGATGAAGGCATTCCATTCATCACACACACATATATAAAGTTGAGAGCCGAACCAAAAGATTGGCAACATTACCTATAAAAGCTACAAACTTAGAAGACGGACACATTAGGAGAATTCAATACGGACCGGACATATTTGCTGACGAGTCTTTGGCATCAAATATCGCAAATTCGGTTAGAATTTTTTAAATAAATTTGTCAGACAAAGATGTAGATTTAACCACACCATACGTGCTTCAAATGACGAAGAAAGAAGTAGCTTATTGGGAGAATTCTATGAAATCCCTTATCAGCTTTTCCTACCTGAAGATAAGTTGTGAAAGACTAATACGGTAACCCACAAAATCTTTACCTCAAGCGAGCAGCCTGTTAATGTAGAACAATATCGAAACCCCACTATTAATGAAGAGGTAATTCGAAGTGAGACTTAAAAATTACTTCAGGATGAAATACTTCGACCTTCTGGTTTTCCTTACAATTTTCCTGCATTAGTTGTACCTGAAACTGATGATGCTCAAGGTAATAAGCGATGGCGAATGGTCATCGATTACCGTGCCCTAAATTAGCGAACTGTTTATGACGCTTATCCATTACTAAACATAACAGACATATTAGATCAGCTTGGCGGAGCTAAATATTTTTCCGTTTTAGACTTGACTATGAGATTTCATCAGATCCCAATGGATCTAGAGTCAAAAGCCAAAACCGCTTTTTCAACCCCATATGGCCATTACGAGTACGATAAAATGCCATTCGGGCTTAAAAATGCACCCTCCACGTTTCAGCGGATGATGGACCATGTGTTGAGAGATCTGTAAGGTATGGAGATCGCCGTCTATATAGACGACATAGTCATTTGAGCTTCGTCCTTAGCTAAAAATTCCAGGAAATTGGGGGTTCTTTTAGAGCGATTCAGATTCTTTTAAATCCTTTTAACTTCATCGAAATCTTCTATGTTCCTCGAAAATCCCTGAGTTATCTGAATTCCTTAAATTCATCGAAATTCCTTGGCCTCGTCTGAATTCATGAAACGCATCTCAATACTTAATTTCCTCAATTCTTCGGATCACTTTGAAGTCCTTGGAATTCCCTGAATTATCTGGATTCAGGGAATTCTCAAAATTCAAAGAATCCACGGAATTCACGGAATTCATGAAATTCAAGAAATTCAAGCGAATCATCTGCTCAATTTCTTCAGAAAAGATTACATCATTTTGTAATAGTTAAGTGTAAATACTACTCTCATCTTTAATAAATCTCAACATTTGTTTAAGAAGAACATTAAATAAACTTTCAGAAATGAGATGTGGAATAATCTACAATATGAGACGCTAAAATATTAAAAATAAGGTTCCCGTGAATTGAAACTTCTAGAAAAATATGCTTCAAATTGAAAACTGTTTGAAATTGGGGTTATAGCGATTCTACAGAATGAAACTCAACACCAGAAAGTTCCACACAGCTGATTCTGAAATGATGTGAGATTTTTAAAATGAAAGTAATGAAAAATGATTTAATCTGCTTGTGTAGAGTATTTTCCTGCATGATTTTATCGTATCAAATTTATTTATAATCGTAAAATTTATTATATAACCTTGTGTAGAATTCGACGGTGTGAAATTTAATTATGTAGGGTTTTAAAAATTTGTTTTCTCAATTATCTTGTGTTGAGCTTTCTTGTGCACAGTTTTATCATGTGGAGGTTATTCAAATTCAAAAAATTTAAATTATTTTGTGTACAATTTTGTGGTGTAGGGTTTAACTGTTTTGAAAAGAAAAAATTTAAAGGCATTTCATTTAAAACTGTTCAACTTTTCTGATTTCTAATTTCTAAATGAAGAGTATTTGAGGAAATAACATTAAAATTTTTAATGTTTTACATTAAACAACTGAACATTAAAAGATATAAAAACTAAAATTTGGAATTCAAGTTATATGAACTAAATAGTTTCAAAAACCCCTTAGAAATAAAACTGTTCGAAATATAGATATTCTGAAGTGCCCAATTTTGAGAATGAGAATTATATAAATTAAACATTCCGAACAAAAAATTTCAATATCAAAAATGAAACTAAGAATTCCCCTGTTTCATCCTAATTTAAACGTAAAAAATAAAAATTCGGACCCCATTCAACTCACTGACAATGTTAGAAGTGGTAAAATCCTCCCTTTGAGTTAGAAAAAAAAAAGAAAAACAAAATTCTGTCCCAAGCCATCTCAAAACAAATGTTTCAAATGAAGAATATCCCCCATCCGGTACACGTCAAGTCCTACGGTTTTCTTATAGACATCTTTAGGCGGACGTCTTGAGAACGCCCTGACATCCATCAATTCGTTTCAAAAATTCCTTGAACACTTAATATTTAAAAAATTGTTTTTATGGATTATTAGAGTGTTTATTTTTTAGTATTAGGAAAAATATGAAGTAACAATAAGAACGAGAAGAAATTTTTTTTGAGATTAAAATTTAATTTCTTGGTCTCACTCGAAGTTTCATAGTAAATAAAATAATCAATATTCTTTGCCAGTTTCCCAGTCAATTAAGGTTATTCACCATATTCACCATCAATCACTTTAATTAGCAAGAGGTCCGGCGAGAAAACCTTTAGATTCGATCAGCCAGTAACTGATTATTAAGCGCTGCAATGTAACAATTTGAAGTAAACTGAAGTTCATGAATGAATTCACTTTGTTTTCATTGCTGTAATTAACTATATAATTACTAAGTGCCTTATATCAGAAAGTTATAGA
>JAUMHM010083949.1:0-12833 GCA_032362435.1 Melikaiella ostensackeni | reverse complement strand
AAAGATCAAACCACCCTGCGGCGACAGTGAAGCCCAGCATAAAGTATGTGTTGCCAGAGTTTAATGGGGAAGGCACCCCCATGAATTACTTACAGCAACTTAAGCAATATTGGGAGGTAGTACGCCCCCGGGCGTGTGACGCCGAATATCTTATTGAAAAATCTCTATCGAGCCCGCCAAGTGACTGGTGGCTCATAGTCAAAGATAATATCATTGACATCAACACATTCACAGCAAAGTTTCAACAACATTTCTGGAATGAGCATACGCAGCATAATATTCGGAAGAAGTTGGAATTTGGAAAATTCCAACCTGGAAAAGACAGATCAAGAGCCGAGTATGTCGATCGAATGTTCGCTGAGGTCAGTGAACTGGTACCAGCCCCGGAACGAACGGAAGTGATCCGAAAACTTGCTGAACACTACAATAGCGAGATAAAATACGCTATTGTAGGCCGCGATATTAACCAATGCGAGCATCGAATCGAACTTTTAGAGGAATTCGATAACATTTGAAATGCAAACATCGGATTCCCCGAAAAAAAGAGGGGAGAGACAAAACAGTCCCGGTACGCGACAACACACAGGGCAGCAGCGACACGTGGCGATCAAATTACCAAGGAGGTAATTATCCTCGGTTTCAAAACCCCAACAATAATCATTAGAACCCCCAACAAAATGGTGGAAGAACCGATGCGAACCCAGGATCCAGACCCAACACGAATTCTGGGAGGCAGCGACCCCCATATGAGTATAACTCATGGCGTCAGCCGCCCAATCAACCTCGATACAAGATTCAACATCTACAACTTGAATCACCACAGGAGGTACAGGAGGAAAGTCACTCACTCGAGGAGCCGCCACAGGAGGCGGGAAACGAGCAGACGCCACGTCAATAAAAAATATTATTCAAAACATTGACGTCGCACTTAAAATCACATTCGTCACACACACTTTAACAAATACGCGTGAGGATTTGATGAAGGAGGAGAGTGACGTGACAAAAAGAACGAGGTTGGTGTGCTACACTGCAAATATTCAAATTGCAGGTATTGTCATAAAAAAGGACGGAACCATACGTTTGTGCCTAGATGCAAGAAAATTGAACGACATTTTGATTAAGGAATGGGAGTGTCCCAAGCCTGCCGAAGTCCTCTTCCAAAAATGCAAAGGGATGAATGTCATGTCCAATCTAGATACGACCAGCAACTTTTGGCAGGTACCATTACACCCAGAGTCGAGGCAATATACGGCTTTCCAGTACCGTAGGCGGCGCTACGAATTTCGAGTCGTGCCATTCGGCTTGAAAACCAGCACGGCGCTCTCGTGCGAGGCCTCGACTACGCTCTGCAGGGACTAGGCGAGCAGATCATCTCCTTTGTCGACGACACTCTGATTACCTCGGAATTCAATTAACAACACCTCACACACCTCGATGAAATTTTGGAAAGATTAGAGAATAACAATCTCACTCTTAATCTAACCAAATCACATTTTTTCAAGAAAAAGACAAAGTTCCTTGGATTTATACTGACAAAGTAAGGCATTAAACCCGATCCCGAGAAGATAAGCTGCATTCATGACTTTCCAGCGCCGCGAAATGTAAAGCAGCTTAGAGGCTTCCTGGGACTTATAAACTTCTACTCCAAATCCAGTGACAAGCATGCGGCAGAGACAATACCCCTTCTCAGGTTGATAAAAAAGGGAGAATCTGGAATTGGGACAAAGAAGCACAAGAAAGTTTCGAGAGGATCAAAAAACTCTTTGGCACCTCTATGTTATACTTTCCAGGTCCACGTAAGAGTTATTACCTTTAAACTGACGCAAGCAACTAAGCGCTTGGTGCAGTCTTTTATCAGTCAAATGATAAAAAGGAAAAGGAAATTATAACCTTGGCAAGTCGCACATTAAAAGGACCAGAACTCACATAATTTATTACGGAAAAAGAGTTGCTAGCCATTGTCTGGGCATTACAGAAATTTCGGACATACCTACATGGCGCCGAAATTATAAATAGACCCGACCACTTGACACTTACTTTCTTGAAAACCTGTAAGTTTGTGAATGCAAGATTAACGCGTTGGATTCTTGCAATTCATGATTATAAAATTAAGGTGGAACATCTATCTAGAAAAGAGAATGTCATGGCCGATGTTCTGAGTAGACTTCACGATAGCGAAAGCTATAAAAAAAATCGTGGACAGAAGCGAATCACCATCAATGCACTAAAAGGACCAGATTAAAAATTTAATATGGGAGTTTCATACCTCATACGGTCACCCTGGCGCAGAAAGGACATACAGGATATTAAAAGAATCATTTTATGCTCCCCGACTGGCAACTCACACGACGCACCCTTGCAACCTGTGACTCGTGCCAGAGAAATAAAATACCCACACAAGCTTCACAGGCTTTACAACAGCTTGTATTACCACAAGAGCCATTAGAGCTCATATCCATCGATTTTTTTGGTCCACTCACCAACACATAATATGGGTATGAACATATTTTGGTAATAATAGATACATCTACAAAATTCACCAAATTATATCCTCTCCGAAAAGCCACACGTGAAATCGCAATCAGGAAGCTAAATGAGTTCACGGAAAACATTGGAAAGCCACGTAAGGTACTCTCTGATAGGGGTACGCAATTTACCAGCCATCGATGGAGGCAGGCATTAGAAGTTCGTGACATACAAATGATTCTAACATCTATACGACACCCACAGGCCAATATGGTGGAGAGGGTCAATCGGGAGTTAGCACGACTTTTCAGGACCTTCCTATCACTAGAGAGACATGGCGCATGGTATGCACAATTAGAGTACATTGAAACAGTGATACACGAATCACATCATGAGACAACAGAGGTCACACCCTACGAGGCCCTATGGGGCCATAAGCCGAAAAAGTGGTGGAAGGACTTCCTGCCAGCAACACTGCCCTTCCCACAGATGAATCGAGAAGAAAAATTGGTGGACTTAAGAGATCGAATCAAAAACAAAAGAAAAAAGGCGTTGAGCAGAATCAATAGAAAGAAAAAGAACGTGAACTTTCAGATAGGTGAATGGGTGTTGGCCAAGGCATGAAATGTGTCTGATACAACGACAGATGTAACGGCCAAATTTCTTGCTCTGTATGAAGGCCCATGCGTTATCAAAAAGAAAATCGCCACGAATGTCTATATCCCGTGCAACACCGAAAATGGACGACAGAGAGGGCAAAACCACGCAAACGAATACCGAAGATACCTGCGAACATAAAGGAAAAAGGGTGTGGGAACTTCGGACGCCTCTACACAAAAAGAAGATCTTCCTGGACCATCAGCTTCACAGGAGGAAGAGGAAGTCAATGTGAAGGAACAACATGATCCGTCGGCCACAGAGAAAGAAGAGGAAGTGACAAAGTAAGAATTGCCGAAGTCGTCGGGATCGCAAGGGTTAGAGAGGATCCCATCGATCAATCCACCAATGCAAAGCTGCGACGATGAGCTCTCATAAACAATTTTGCGAGAGCTCACATTAAATACATAACATGTTGTTACAGTGAAGAGAAGCCTAGGTAAAGACCACGAACAAGAAACAGCTGACCCGCACACAAGAAGGCCAACGACAGCAGGGCGACCGAAGCTTAAGAATGTTGGAAAAAAAAACCTGGGAGAAAGCTACCATGAAACAGCACAAGGATATTTATGCTGTTAGGAGGAGTCGGCATGACGCATTGGTGAAAGAGATCCTCGGTAACAAAAGCGCACAACCAGCAAAGCAGACTTTCAAACGGTCTACAGAAAAAGAAAACCCGTTAGAAAACAACAGCGACCCCAAACAACCATCTCAAAAGGGGCCAGTCAAGATAAAAAATATTTTGGCCGAGTTCAGGCGAGCCTTCTTAAAGGCTAAGGAAGAAGAGGCGGAGAGGATCCGACAAGAAAGGATCCCTAAGGGAGACTGGCCATGGACTCTGCTGCCTGGAGAAAACAACGAGGATTTCGAGAAGTATAGGCTGTGGACGCCGGCGCAGGCATGGCCCATTTCTGCAACTTGGACCTTTTAAGAGAAGAATCCATGAAGGAACCCTCAACTACACAATCGAAAGGAACGCAGAGGAATACTCTGCAAATAGAAGGGGAGCAACGTCCGATATAAAAAAAAATTGAAACCGTTACCATCGATTAAACAGATTAATATTTCATATCATTCCAAATCAATTAAGGTCAATGGTGCGGTGTCAATTGGGGGGCAGATGTAACCTGCGAGTTACAATGCACAGCCTGATAACAGGCAAACATGCAACCAACATGCAAGCTCTAACAGAAAGATGTTGCATCACACAGGAGCACAAGGAGAGCGCAGACTACACTAGCTCCCACTACAGTCTGGACCGCAGATCGTGAGAGGGAAATGTGGGTCACCGTAAAGGAAAAAGGGAGCGCTTATGATTCGATAAATACATGGTCTAGCCACTCTAGCTCCCTGATTCGTTATAAGTCACGCAACCGCACAGTTTCGCCATTTTGTTACCGTAGGCGCGCAGTTTGAACTTGAGGCGTACCTCTCTGTGCGACAAAATATTATAGAAAACCCAGTATATATAGGAATATATAATATATAAATAGTAAAAGAATTGATGCCAAAATGTAGAGAAACTACAGAGGAGTGATTTATTGTAAAACACTGATATGAAAATAAATTATATGAGGAACAGAATGCTAGTTTGTAAATAATAGTGAATAATGTTGGTATAAAAAAGGCATAAAAATTTCGATATTTATGAGAATTAATCACATTTTAAAAATTTCCGTTTAACAGTGTATAATTGTGTAATGAAACTCAAATGCTATTAGTATACGTATTTCTCATGTCACTTTTTTTTTTTTTTGAGAAAAAGATCTGCAGAATTAACAGAAGTTCGCAACGATTGAGATGGTCCGTCAATTCAGAAAAGTTCACCAGGCTTACAACACATTTTATTAGTCCTGAACTATTTCAATACCTTAAAATTAGAAAAAATTCTCCTTCTTTGCTTTTGCTTCACTTAAATTTGCCGCCTCCCTGAACTAATATGGCGGAACTGTGCGACTTGCTTCTGATTGGATGACTTTTTACCTGCGCGTGGCTAGACCATGTATTACTTGGATCATGGATATCACCCTTAGTAGGTGGTCATTTCTATAGGGCTGCATTCAAGAATTCACTGGCGAACAGTGGCCAGTGCTGGGCGGGCGTGCGGGGAGCAATACATTCTCACTTCAGAGCAGTGAATACTTCGATGAAGAGCAAACTGCGCATGAGCATCACAGATCAATATAAAAAGGATTAGGGGTATAAATGTGCTCTCATATCTTAACGTTGCTGCAAAATTGCAACTTTTATGACCTGTACAGAGTACAGACACCAATTTTTTTTTCAATCTACAAAATGCAACATTTTTGCTATAGATTTACCAAAAATTTCATGCAATAAAGACGTTTATTTTTAGCCCAGAGGAAGATGTGGTTCCATGATGACTACGGAAAAACTAAAAAAAGATTTTCTTGGACTACCCTAATATATATAAGTAAAAAATGTCCGCATTAAGGTAACCTCGCGAGGCAATATTTAGGGAAACTTGCATCGTCAATTTGAGGGAAGCTTGCAAGGCAATATTTAGGAAAGCTTGCGAAGCAATATTTAGCGAACATTGCGCGGAAATGTTCAAGGAAATGTGTCATTTGTCTGGATGGCGGTCGCTCCCAGGGGGACCCTACGGTGGTTGTTTGACCAATGTTTAAAAACTATATATATATATAAAATTAAATAGGTATATAAATTTGTTCCATTATTTTATTTATAAAAAATGCTCCGTGAGCATTCCCGTGCAATGTTCCCTGAATATTGCTTCCCAAGCTTCCCTAAATATTGCCTCGCAAGCTTTCCTCAATTTTGCCTTGCAAGGTTGCCGTAAAGCGGACATTTTTTACTTATATATATATATATATATATATATATATTAGGGTGGTCCAAAAAAATCTTTTTTTAGTATTTCAGTAGCCATCATGGAACCAAATGTTCCGTGCAAGTTTCCCAACCTTACGCAGCAAACTTTAGGCAACTGCGCTGCAAACTGTTTTTCTACCTGAGCTATTGAACTCGTCTTTGATATAAGAAAATAGATTAAAAAGTGTTAGATATTCAAAATATGAAGATTTATATTTATTACAAATTATTATATATATATTATAATAATTATAGTAATATATATAATTATATTATGAAAATTATATCAATTATATGAGTTATAAATTATTATATTCATTTATATTTATATTATATTTTTATACGAGTAAATTATCAATAATAACTTGATGGGATAAATATTACTTTATACTAAACCAGTGAAAAAGCTAACAAAATAAATCAAAATTATAAAGTGTACAGATTATTTTTTTGTATACATTTTCGAAGTAAACTCACTATTATAATGATAAAGAAATAAATTTTTGTGGTTTTGGCGATTTCAGTAGGCTGAAATATTATATTTTTAAATGCAATTTGTTTCAAGAAAATTTTATTTTTGGCACTTTCTTCGGAGCCGGTCACATATATTATAAAGAAAGATCATTGCTTTATTACTATATTACTATGTATCATCTATTATAGATTTTTTTAAATTACGTGCAACACTTCATAGACGATATTTATTTCACATAATGTCAGATGCACTTTAAGTCATAGAATCTCTTGGCGACAAAATATGTTGTTTTTCATGATACCTTTGCATCGTTCGCGAACAAAATTCGAAAAATCAATTTTTTGAACAAAAACTCTCGAAGCGGCCACAAAAATAATTTGACCCACATTAGAGGCACAGAATGTCTTCTTTATGTAAGCATGAATTTTTTTTTGATATTGCATAAAATGAAAAAATGGGATTTTTCATACAATAAACTATTCCTCTTTCCAAAATTGTGGTGTAATAATAAAGTCGAATTTAGTATAAAACTCCCATTTTTTTATTTTATCAATTTTTTTCAATTCGTGCTTATAGGTGGTCACGAGGTTTTTTATTTTTGTAGAACGTTTTCAAATGAGCAAACTTTTTAAAAAATATTTTATTTTATCTGTCGTTGTTTGTAATGAAAATGCGAAAATTCAAATTTTCGACAAAAATTCTCGTGGCCATAACTATGGTTTGGCCCGCAGAGGAGGATATACCTGACTAGAATCTGGAAAAGAAGAGTAAAATTTCTCAATGAGTTTCAAAGTTATAGAGATGTAAAGAGCAAATTTGTATTTTTTTCCAAGAACAAGCTTTCAAATTTCAATTATTCATATTTTCCCAAATTTTTGTCTCTAAAAGCGGAGAAATACGTTTCGTCTAATTTCCTCTAGAAAATAACATGTTTTTTTGACAAGAGATTCTACGACTTGAAGTGTAGCTGTCTGTCTGATTTAAGGCTGTTAGACTCAAGCTTTAACCTCAAAATTCAATTGCCTTATTTTACTCAATAAATACTAAAATTAAATATTTTATGTGTGCCAAGCCCAACTCCTTTTTTAACTAGAAGCGTGTCCACACATCGAAAAACTGCCTAATTTAAATAATTTTCGCGTGAAGTCTATAATTTTCGAATTCTAATCTGTACTTTCAAACATTAGACTTTACGTAAAAATTATTAAAATTAGACAGTTTCTCGTTGTGTAGACACACTTTTATATAAGAAAGGAGTTGGACTTAATATCTAAAAAAAATATTCAGTATTATGAGGTGATTAAATTTTGATATTAGAACGTGAGTCCAACAGCCTTAAAATGGATTTGATCTCGTATTAAGAAAGGCTTTCTTGTCCACCTTCAAAAAATCATAACTCGTTTGTACCTGTATGTCATGACGTCACGAACAACCGACCGTTTTCTTATTCATATTCAGTCGGTTTATCAGTGGAAAAATGCAAATATAAATCTGAAATTTTGGGAAACAATAAGGAATATTTCAAGGCATTAATGTTTGGTACCCTGATGTACATATGTTTGAAAAACACCTCATTATGTTTAAAGTAAAACTTGACTTCAAGAATAACAATTAAGGTTTCATTTCATTACTTAAAACCATAGAAAATAATTAAAATATTAAAATTAAAGCCTAAGAAGGAATTTGTCATTCTCGTAATATTTGAAACATTGAAATCACCTCTAGAGGACATTTTTCAAAATTATTTAAATATTTAAAACTGTATATGATTCTACAATTCTTTGATAACCTTTTAATCATTGCTATTAATTATTATTATCACTTTTAATATGAAGTTCTTTGTTGCTCTTTTTCAGTCTGAAATTATGAATTTCAAATATCTAGTTTCTAGTACTCTAATAGCGTACTCTATTTTCTATTCAATAGATTATATAGATTATATAGATTACTTGCTCCTTACTCCCTTCAACTAGTAGAACTAGTTGAGACATCTAAGCCAATAATAGAACAAAAATACCCAGGTAGAGACCTTTTGAACGCACAGTCGTACATGTGTAGGTTTCCGTAGAGCAGTATATACTGTTGACTCGGAAAACAGGAGGCTGAACTCACGGTAGGCAGTAGGTTTCATACTGCTCGTCTCATCTCTAGTCCGAATCTCAACTTGCATTTTCGATTTCTTTGTTACTTTTGGGTTGAAAATAAAGCACTTTTCTCAAATTATGCATACACAAGGAAATATGCAAGGAAAATTGTCATAGAGAAACGTTAATCACCAATTCCACTCAATGAGAGGTTTTTAAAATACATTAAAATTATATGTAAAAAAAACAATTCATATAAACAAATATTCCAAAAACAGTAATTTTACATGCATATATGAATCGTTTTTTAAGAACATAAAAACAATTTAAATATATATTAAATACATCCCAATAAGTGGAACAGATAATTAATGCTTTCTTGTAACGATTTTATTCGCACATCCTCTTAAATATGCATATTTGAATTTGAATTTATCAACAAAAAGTACTTATTTCAATAACCCGCATCTTTTCTATTCTATAAAATTTTGCGTTATGATCTGCCATTTTCGACAAAAATTGATTTTTCTGTGAAAAAAGACAAACAAGCGAAGAGCGACTTTTAAGTATAACCCGATTTATTTCCTATGAGAGATCATGATTGTCAAACATGGCTCTTCCAAATTCACGTAGCTAGCCAATTTATAAACCATAGGTTTCAAGTTAACCAATATTTATCATTATGGTATAAGAATTTCTTTGTACAATTTGATATCTATACAGCTTTGGATAAGACAAAAAGATACGAACCATTATCTGGGGTTTTTGAAATCACAGTACATGTAGTTTCTGGGTTTGAAGAGTTGTTAACTCTTCTTGTAGGGGACTGCTCAAGTTTTGTAACAAAATTATGAACTCCACCTTTATAACCAGGAGATTCTGCTACCACCTAAATGAAAACGATAAGAACTGAAGTTTTTTATAGCAATCTTCTATCTCGGGTGGTGAAGCCGAGAAGCTCAAAACCATCATTTAAATTGTGTTGGAAAGATCACCGCCCTCACAGAAATATAACATTTCCATATAAATATATTTGAATACTTTTCCACGAATTTTGATTAAAAACCAGAATCAAATAAATGCTGCTAATCGACAGGAGCATCTGAAAAGACGCTGCATTCTACATGCGCAATCTGTCGATGACTTGGATTGATAACCAGAAAGGTTTCGATTCAACATCCCATAAACTTATCATCTGTCTGTTGGAAAGCTTGAAGGTTCATCTACACAGTGGGATGCATAGGAAGACTGATGCCCGTTCGGAAAATGAGATGTACTATCTCATGTGGAAAACATCGTGTGACAACTAACAGCGTCACCTTCCAGAGGGGCGTATTTCAGGGCGACACCATGAACCCTATCCTCTTTTGCATCACACTTCTGCCACTATCTCTCGCACAACGCAATTCTCGTGAGTCTCTGCAGCAAGCTTCAAATTCGCGAGTAAAAGGTCACTCATGTATTTCATATGGATGACCTGAAGATCTATGCTCTAAGGATCGTCGAGGGGTACACAAGAGAAATTGGTGTGGACCTTGGATTGGACAAGTGTACAAAGATTCATCTGAAGCGAGGATGACTTTCTGTTGTTCTCGAGGACCCTGAGCTCGTGGATGGGAGTGCTACTAGACACCTTGGCGCTGGAGAGACCTACCTATACCTAGGCGTGCCTGAGAGCCGCAGTCAAGATATAACATCAGTGAAAGTGGCTCTCCGAAGCAAATACAAGCGTCTCCTTCAACATATTTGGTTTTCCAATCTGTTGGCGTTCAACAAGATATCTGTGATTAACATAATTGCCATCTCGGTGCTACTTCATTCGATTGGGGTGATTCCACTGATGAAGCACGAGCTTACGGCCCTTAACATCGCTACGCGTAAGATCATGCATATGCAGAGAAGCTTGAATATCAACTCGTCAGTACCGCGTTTGAACATTCCATGCCGTAAAGGCGAACGCGGATTTCTAAATCTCCAATGTCTTCATAACCGAATTATCCGGGGTACGGCTCACACAGTTGCAAGCGGAAGAGATCCTCTCCTGGCAATGGTCAGGAACCACGAGATAATTGACAACCGAGCGTTCTTTTACAAAACCAGCTTCACAAAAACAACTCATAGACAAGAAAATGCACGGAAACTTTTATAGAAATGTAAAAGATCAGTCCTTGTCGATGCAGCTAACTTTTGCTTTCCTCAAATCATCTAGACTTAATTCAGGCACAGAGGGTTTAGCATATCGTAGCCGCATTTTGCGTCAAGAAGTTCTCAGCGATAGGTTCAGAGCGTTTCATGCATATTCTGAGCACTGAGGACACATACTATCCGGGTGTCCCACTCACGCGGGAACAATTTACGTACACAGACTACAAGGCGGCCCTAAGAGTTCTTTACTACCATCTTTGTAGCTCTTACGGTTTTGGTCGCGACCCTGCCCTGCCGAATGCTTCGAGGGAGTTAGAGACAACTGTCGAAAACGAGAAGTGCCAAGTTTACTGGAACTACGAGTTCTTGACAATGGTGAACTACACCTATCGCCACGCCTCATGACCGTGAACAGTCGCCCCAGCTCCCCTATAAGGTCTCGGTACCTCTCCTCCTTTTCTTCCTCCTTGACTGTGATGTTTTTATCGGCCGGCGCCGAGAATTTGATCACGAACATAGATCGTTTCTGGAAGTCAAGGAGAAAGACGTCAGGCCTCGAGTGTGCAACAGGGACTATTGTCAAGAACTTTTATTTCTAGTAAATTTAGCACTTCTCGTTCTTGACAATTGACTATCACCCTCAGAGTGTTCGGCGGGCAGGGTCATGGCCAACGCCATAATAGCGACAAAGATGGTAGTAAAGCACTGTTATGGCCGGATTGTGTCTGTGGACGTAAGTGGTTCCCGCATGAGACGGACAATTGGAGAGTATGTGTCCTAGGTGCTCAGAATGTGCATGCCACGCTCTGTACCCATCGGTGAGAGCTTGACGTCAAATACGGCTACGGTACGCTATATATATATATATAAAACCATTTAGTTAGCTTCATTTAGAGTCTAACGGGAGGGCCTATTACAAAATCACCGGGTGCATCCTCAGGTTGTGGGTAGAGGGTCCCCGTACCGAAAGCTGAATGACACCTGGGTAAGATGTCCTTGATGGTCTCTCTGGGTTACCGGGCGACCTCCTAGAGTATGCAGCCTTACCCTTGCAAGCAGGGCTCCGCAAGGATGGATGAACCCTTTCCCTAGCTTCAACACCAAACCCAGTTGTGAATGAAGTTCAAAATGATCGAACGCGCAGAGCACCCGACAATAGGTCGGCAAACAGTGCCGATCACCCTAGAGTTCAGAGTGCTGCAAATGACGACAACCTCAGAACGTCCAAGGAGCAATGCCCACCAATCACTGCCGAAGAAGTAAAGGAAACACTGAGGGGCACGAAGAACTTCTGTTCTGGGGATGGTCAAAGGGTACACACGAGAAATTGGTCTGGACTTTAGATTGGCCAAGTGTGCTAAGATTCATCTGAAGCGATGGCGACTTGCTAACGTCCCCGACGACCCTAAGCTCGTGAGCAGGAGTGCTATTACACACCTTGGCGCTGGAGAGACCTACCTATACCTAGGCGTGCCAGAGAGCCGCATTCAAGATATAACATCAGTGAAAGATGTTCTCCGAAGCAGATACCAGCGTCTCCTTCGACAGATTTGAAACTCCAATCTGTCAGCGTCGCACAAGATATCAGCGACTAACATGCTTGCCGTCCCAATTCTACTCTATTCATTTGGGGTGGTTCCATAGACGAAACACGAGCTCATGGCCCTCGAAATCGCCACACGTAAGATCATGAATGTGCAGAAAAGCTTGCATATCAACTGGTCCGTTATGTGCTTATACATCCCACACCGTAAAGTAGGGCGCGGACTTCTCAATATCCATTGTCTTTATGACCGAATTATCTTGGGGACAGCTCACATCGTGGCAAATGAAAGATATCCTCTCCTGAAAACGGTAGGAACCACGAGATGATTGGCAAAGGAGCGTTCCTTTCCAAAGCCGCGGAGAAGGCGACCGAGACCCTTGGTCTGGAACTTAACATCGGAAGTGATTAAAGTACATTACTACATATAGATGCCTCACTTCTAAAAGCCCGAGTGAAGAAATCAAAGGTAAACAGCTTCCCCGAACAGCTCCACGACAAGAAAATGCACGTTAACTTTCACAGAAATGTATAAGATCAGTCCTTGTCGATGGAGTTAACGTTTGCTTTCCTTAAATCATCCGGACTGAATTCAGGCACAGAAGGTTTC
>JAUMHM010083948.1:0-12833 GCA_032362435.1 Melikaiella ostensackeni | reverse complement strand
GTTAACGTTTACCGAAGATGTTTACACATAAATCTGTCTTGGGTCGTAGTTTAGGACGCACGTGATGTTTTTTTTTTCTGAACGACAAGCAGTTAAAAATGTTAATTTTTTGAATCTTCTGATTTGAAATCGTTGAATTTTTTAAGCTTTAACGTAATATGTTCACGATTTTAGACATCCCTAATATTTATCATTTTAAATAAAAATGTTCTTACCGAACGCTTGAAAAAATTGAAACTTTCAGTTTTTCTACGTTCATAATTAAAAAGATTAATTTTTTAACACTTTTAATTTCAAAGGATTGATTTTTGAATTTTTCAATTTCTGAAATTAATGTTTTCTGTATTTTAAAAATTGACCTATTTATCCTGACTGTTTTAGATAATAATTTCAACTCTAAATATTTAAATTTTTAAGTAAAAAATAATTTTATTTTGGACACTGAAATTAACATTTTTTTTGTCTTCTTGGTAAATTAAAAATAGTGTTGAAATACACTGGGACCTCGACATACTTCCCCTCGACTTACTGCCTTCCTAGAATTCGGCCAGCTCGCATTCGCTAACGAGGGAGTCTGAGGGATAGGGAAAAAGACAAGGCGACCTTGACGCAATCACGCAGTACCGTAGGGACAAAGTGGGCAGTTCCTCAAGCGGAATTTCATCAGTTCGCTTCATTTCAGTTCACAGCCCGCATTCAGAGCACTGGTTCATACATCCCTGACTGTTAACATCGTAGAAATTCTTGGAAGAGCCTCACGGTCAAAGTAGGCAATGCCCGAGACTCGAGCTAACTCAAGGTTCTAGTGTATTTGTTTCTTTACATTGGAAGCCTATCTTTATTTCCCGTTGGAACAATATCTCTAGATAACATAGAATGTTGAACCAAATATTTCGTTAATGTGAACATTCGGAATTCCAGGTACATGTGTTTGCAAACATAGAAAAATTTCAAATTTTAACCTTACACCTAACTTTAAAATTTTCTAAAAGAACCCCCTGTTGTTTCTGGTCAGGGAAAGTAGCGTTACGAACTTAAATAACGTTTCTTGACTATAAATTTAAACAAAGTTTGCGAATTTTGCGAAAGATGGCCAGACAACGACACAATTCAATAATAACTTGACAAGTTTGAAAATCACTTTCACGTATCAGACTTCATACTCTTTCCCCTATTCCCCTCTTTCCCCCTTTTTTCATAATTTTTACCAGTTATATTTGAAATTAGAATTTTGAACGAGGTTTTTTGAACGAAAAATTGTATTTTCAATCAAAATTTTCAAACAGAACAGTGACCCAACAAAGAAATATTTGTACACAATTGAATGTTATTTTTAATATTGTGTTATATTTGTAGTTGTCTGCATGAAAGAAAGTGAAAAATATATATTCTATTCCACGAAGCAAATATTTCTTTGATGAGTCACTATTCTGTTTGAAAATTCTGTTAAAAATACAATTATTCATTTGAAAAACCTCGTTCATACTTGTATTTTTAAATATAAATGGTAAACATAATGAACGAAATTAATAACATTTATAGAAAATAAACTTGTTCACGAAAAATATGATAAAGTTAAAAAAGTCAGTTTTCCGTGAAAAAAAGGAATTAAAGAAATTATTATTTGCATAAAAAAAACTCAATTTGCAAAAAAAAAACTCTATTTGCGTGTGGCGAATCTTTCGAAGTTGATGTTCTCGAAAACGGCAAAATAGTACATATTACTGATTCGGAAAATTAATGCTACAAAATTATAAAATAATACTAAAATAATAAAAAATTATCAACCGAAACTAAAATTGACAATTGGCGGTCTCCCCTTGTAAATACTCCAAGAACGTCGGCTATTTTGGCTTGACTTGATACACGACCTCGAGTCAGGTCATTTAGATCTCAAAAATCGATCATTCATTCCGGCCGATCAAAATGATCTTGATTTGGGTATCATTTTTGTTGCATATCAAAATGATATTGATTTTCATATCATTTTGAACATTTTTTTACAGTGCGGTTCCGTTCCAGGACACCCAATATAGCACAGCGCGATAAACTGTCTCTAAGAATAATTAATAGAATCTGACCATTTCTATTCATCAGTTTTTTTTTCGAATTTCTCAAAAAATTTCGTCGGGTTATATGAGTTAGGTATACTAGAGTGAAACGAAAAAAGAAAATTTTGTGATAGGTTGGGGGGGCAGAAGTTGCCATTACCCTCCAATAAGAAGCCCCCGAAATGTTTTTTAGATGGGGGGGGGGGGTCAGCTTAGTCTTCAGTGATTTTCTTGGAATTTAGAATTGTTGCGAGAAATTAATATGGAATTTTTTTCAGCAATAGATTTAAGGGAAAAGGTGACGTTAAGGAGGTGAAGGAGGGGTGGGAGTATAAGGAAATATTCATTTTTTAAATTATTTTACATGGTGAAATAAGATTAATTGTATGCTCTATGACTTTCCAACTTTTTTTGTTGGCTCCTATATAAATGAATTTGCATTTGAATCTTGTGCACGGTTGATTCTCGTTTACAAAATAATTTATAAAGTGCGTGGTTCCTTGTAACCCCTCCACCCCTCTTCCTTATTATCCTTCCTCTTCAATTTATCGCTGAAAAAAATTTTTATGATGATTTGTGGCAACAATTCTAAATTATCATAAATAATATCTAATATATCTTATATATTTATTTAATATATCTAATTTAAATTTGGTCAAAATCGCTACCAAAGATTTTGCGGTTGATGTAGGAAAAGATGAAATAATCGATTTTTTTATATAGTTAAAAATCTCACAGTTTGGATTTTATCAAGCTCTAAATCTCTAATCATGAGAAAATTAATATTATATATTGGCATTTTACAGCTTTATACCAGGTTTCATTTAAATTGGGTAAAAGTTTTTCAAACGAATATAAAACGCTCATAATAAGTATAACCTTCTAAAAAAAAGTATTGGTTTTCATACAAAAAAGTAGAATTTTTGATGAAATTTCATCCACAATATAACATCAAATATAAAAAGCAATATTTTACATTAAAACAAGTACTGATTGCGTATTATTAGTGAAAATATGTGGATTTATTCAGGGTTGTATATGAATAATAGTGAAAGAAGGTTATACTTTTTAACAATTTTAACTTTATTGTAACAATAAGAAGGCAGTGTTATGAAGATTGTGAAAATTGGCTTCTTGGCTCCACTAAAATCAGATATTTATAAGTTATTACTTCAAAATTTGAAGATGAGAATTATTTACACACTTAATACCTGTATATTTTACCTTACTTTATTCACGTTGGAAATCATCCCTTCAATGCCTTATTTTAGATGTAAATTCGCAGGTAACACTTTTCAAAAACTACTTTTCAAGGCTTCTGTCCTTTCTTGGCAACTATCATCATTTTTACAAAAGTCACGTGAGGATGGATGCCCCCTTATTAGTTGTATTTCACGAATTCTTATTTAGTAGTTTTTAAATTTTCATGAATGGTTTAGTAAAAAGTACTGAAAATTATTAACAGAAATTTTCACCAAAGCAAGTAAGTGACAACCTAAATACCCACTTATTGTCAAAAATTATTATGGACGCACGCTAGTTAATTTCAAATTGATTTTATATTATGATTGTGGTTGGATTAATTAACAGCAGCATGGCAATTCAATTACAATTTAAAAAAAGTAAAACGAGAAACGAAAAATAATTTTGATATAATTTTTAACGTTAGTAAAGTATGGCAAAATAGTTGAAGTGTGTAAATAATTCTTGTTTTTCCGTCTTGAAACGATAACAGATAAATACATTATGTTGGAAGACGTGACGTAGTCTATTTACAACTTTCAGAATATTACCTCCTCATTGTTTCAATAAAGTTAAAAATGTTTCAAGATCGCCTTCTTTCATTAAACTTTTCTATTTATCACGTATCCCATTTATATAAAAATCTTTTAATTATTATATATACAGCTCTATTCATAAACAGGTCGAATTAGTTGTATTATAGGTCCGCGACGACCAGTTTTGTGAAATTGTATTATTTGGTCCATTTTTTGCAACACGAGAAACGAAACTCCATTCTTAATTCTTTGAATATATTCGAATATTTTTCAATGTTTTAGAATGTTTTAGAAGATTCAGGAATATTGGAATGATAATTGAAGAATTATGTTGACTGTTCTAGGTTCGTCATAATTGAATTCTTAATACTTTTACAGTTCTATTTTTAAAATCTAGTTTTTATTTCTAATAACTATATTTCCTACAAGAGTGAAATGAGCAGGTTGTGTTAGATTTATTTTTCAAGCAACAAAACATAATATATTTCAAATATGTGACGTATCTTCCAAGGTTCTATGGATTACATTCCATTGTACCTAAATTCAGAATGTTCTTGAATTTTATTGCACCAGAAGCCAGAAGTATCGCTATAAAAGTCGAGTTCTCTTTTCCTCCACTATCAGTCAGTTCCATTCTGTGATTGTGATCAGTTTCTTACAAAAATGGGAAAACAGTCTTATATGAGAGTCTTAATACTTTGTGCTATTTTGTCGCAAGGAATTGTGGTTTCATCTGACGAAAATAATGGTAAGTGAAATGATATTCTCCCTATTGGAAAAAAATATAGAAAGTTCGTACATATATTATAAAAAGTTACCGCAATAATTGAAGGGTGGCGTTTCAAAAGATCATAAACACCATTCTGTCGATTTTTAAGGAGGGACAAATATATTTTAAAAAATCAAGTTTTCGATCAAAAAAATCCAATAATCCCATTTTCGAAAAAATGATGTTCATAAACTTTCGGAACGCTAGCCTTCAATCAAGAAAAGTTGATATATTTTTTTTCTGCAAAAAAAGAGCCGATTAGTACGTTTATTTGTAGAAATTCTTATTAACGATACAAATTATTCACTGTTGATTGATAGCTTTCAAAATTCAAAATCTCTTTTAACATGACGAAAATTGAGTTTGTAGTCACGTATTGTACAAATGTACAGTGATGTTCACATATATGTCACGGGATAGATGAAAGCGTGAAGCGACTGACTATATGTTCTCTAAATTTTAATAATTGAATTTTCACTGTTCATTAGTGAAAATCTTTACTTATTTGATTCAGTGACCAACTTATAGCTATTTAAATAAGTGAGATTGTGTTGTCAATCAGTGATAATTCTTGGGTACTGCTTTTATTCAATGACCCGTTTCTCACTCAATTCAAATTGATTTTTTCTTGAAAAATATGCCGTTTAAAATTTTTTTGGAACCTAATAACATTCTCCTTTGAGGAAATGTATCTGTTAAGAATTTGTTTATAATAATTAAGTTAGATATCAATACAAATATTTATGTTCTATAAATGAAGTTGCAATCATTCATGATAATTTCTCAATGCGAACAGAGTATATTATACAATATTACTAAAAAAATATGGGTATACACATATCCCAAGCGCGGAGAAAAGGTACACTTTTGCGAGAAAAATGCGGCCTTTCGAAGGGACATACTGCAATTTTTATTCGCACCTTCACTGTGCCAAATAAATATTTTTTTGGGAAGAACAGAATAACTACTTAAATAGTCTTGTAGAGGGAAGTCTGCAGATTATGAAACCCACTTTTTTCAATGTTCCAAAGAAAGGAGAAATATTGATAACAAACAAAAAGTAATTTTTGCCATTTTTCGCGTCTTTTTATCATATTTTAAAAATAAATTATTACCATACAACTATATTGACTTCAATCCTTGATATTTTTATTCAAAGCATTCCACAGATTTTATTCCATATAATTTAAGATCAAAATAACGAACATGAACTTTTTTTACAAATCCGTTAAGATTGGGGTATTGACACTACCCAGGTGGCCAAATTTGAGTGGCGGAGAAATGGTGGTGTCCAACGGGTTAAATTAATTTGTATCATTCTTGCAGTGGCATCATCGGATCTTCGCATTCGTACAAAGCGTGCGTCTTCTTCATCTGGACAGATGCGTCGATTCAACCTTGATCCCCCCCCTGAAGAGGTCTGGATTATGTATGGTAACAACATGGAGGCTGGCAAAGGCATTATAGTACACAAGCGTTTCATCGCAACAAGGGCTAGCATTTTTCGAGAGGGAGTGCAATATGAAATTATATACCCTGCACCAAGCAGCCAAGGAGGATTTATTCGTCGCAGTATAACAAGAGTTATACCGGATCCTTTATACACACTACAAGAACGTGGTGGGATTCACGATGTTTCCTTGGCTCTAGCTGATGCTAATATGCCAAAGCATAGTAATGTAAAAAGTCTCCTTCAGGTAGTTGGAGAATTTCAACCCAACCAAATTAGTTGGATCCAAGACGCATTAATAGAATTGGAGGGTGCAAATGCAGGATTCCTGTAACCGATATTTACCGACAGTATGACATTTTTAATTTCTACAAGCTTCGACTGATTGCTGTCAGAACTGTGGCGAAATGTGATAGTGAATCATCAGCGTTATCAGTGCTCACCAAGCCAGCAGATAACGTCAACGATAATATTTACATGCAATGCCTCCTTCTAGAAGATTCGATTGATCACTATTGAAACTATGGTGAATTATGGCAGTGAGTCATCAGCGTCTCCGCCATTTCGCCCGTTATCGCGTGCAAAAATTCGCTCCTTTTTGTCGCACGTGATTCAAACTAATTACACTCAACTCTGGATTTACTTGCCCTCGGTTTATTGTTTTCCTAGAATGTCTGCTAGCTCACATTCGGTGATGAGGGGTCGAAGACGGCGAGAGAGAGGAATGCCACCGGCCTTGCATTCGTTGTTGCTTACATCCTAGAAACCTTGGAACGGCGTCACGGTCATCGAGGCAATGCCCGAGAATCAAACTAAATCGAGAGTTGAGTGTAATCAAAGATATATTATGTCCTGGATACGGCAAGGGATTAGGTACACCACAAACCGGTAGTTAGCGTGGCAGGCCAGTTTGTGTTTTGCATATATATATATATATATAGCTTTTAGTTCTACCACATACTTGTAGAGTCACGAAAGGCAAGTTTATGTTCGATCGCGCCAAGTCGTAGTGCGTTTGAAATACGAATTGTTATTAATCAAATTTTACTTCATGAGTTAATTAAAAAATTATTTGAATTAAGTAGAAGATGTCTTGAATGAATCTAGAAATAAATTCGAAAATTAAATTGCGCGATATCTTTATAAAGATATGTATATTTACGTGGAGTGGGCCGAAGATACGAAATTGTTGAAAATCGAAAATGGCAAGTGCTAAAAAGTTGATACAAAAAAACTGTAATGACTTTTTGAAATCAAAACTAGTCCTAACGTCTCGCAATGAGGTAAAAAATTTTGAATTCTCACAAATAAAATATTTTCTCCCATTTGTACTAAAATTATGGTAATTTTTTTATGTAAAATTCTTCATCTTAAATTATAATAGAAAAATTTAATGGAGAAAGAATAATTTCTTACTAAGTTAGGTTCTTTTCAAGAATGAGCAAGAATGACATTTTTTCAAATTCAAATAATTTTTATTCAAATTAAAAAATATTTATACTTTTATGTGTGGCATCTCTTTAGTTGCATTGGAAAAGTAAGCCATAATTTTCTTACAGAACTGGAAACAATTTCGTCTGACATGCTACATTTGTTAAAAATATGTTAATTTAGTGGTATATGAGTCTTTTTAACAGCTGTAAAGTTTAAGAAGCATTTATCGAAAATTACGGCTTGCTTCTCCAGTGTACCAATAAGAACACATGTTATAAATAAAAAAAATTGTTTTTAATTTGAATTTAAAAAGTAACTGAATCTTAGAAAATGCCAATTTACCTTATTTTCAAAAAAACTCCAACTTAAACAACTATCTATTTTTGTAATATTATGTCTTTTTTTATCAGTATTTAATACTAAAAGCTGTACATAGAGAAGTGCCATAATTTTGGTATACATAGGTAAAATGCTTCATTTGCTAAAATGAAACATTTTTGACCTCATTTCGACACCCTAGGCCCTACTTTCAACAACTTAAATTTTATATTTTTGTACTTTTGAAGGTCTGAGCTAGGTAAATTATTTTTAACCGAAATTTTGAAGAATATTAATAAATGCATCCCTACAAATATACAGACCTTGCACTTACCTTGCATTTATTAACTATTTCAAAAAACAGAGAGGGTTTCATGAAAATTGGTGTTTACGTATAATTTAGACTCATTTTTTCAAAAAGGTACTTTTCAAAGGACTTATTAAATACCCAAGTTAAATTCCGCTCTTTCATATTTTTTGCAGCATTTTCCTGACAGAAGTTCGTAAAACATTAGACATAATGTAAAAATTACAATTAAATATTCGACAACTAAAGACTGTCATCTGGGAATATAATGGAAATAAATATTTATTATAAAATTATTAAGATTTTCATTTTAATTTGGAATCTTTCCAATCATAAAAAAGATGTTTCTTTATTTATTTATGCACACCCTTCAAATGCTTAAAATTCTTCTTGTTCTATAAAAATCAATATTTTCTTTTCAAGACTTTTTCTTACTTCTTTAATATTTTAAAAAATTTCCCAGAAATTTACGATTTTCTTTAAAAATTTGATTCTTCTCTTTTTAACAAATTGAGCCAAAGAAAGTAAATGTTCAACTTTGAATAAGACAAAAAACAGATTTAATCATTCAAAGCAGATTTAATTATTTAAATTTGAAAGAGAATAATTTTATTGTCGTGATTTATACAAACGTTTCAGATAAAAATATATTCTAAACTCAAAATTTCGATCCGTTCTATCAGTTTTATTAATGTTCAATAAAATGAAAAATTTTAGTTGAAAAATAATAAATATTTCAGTACTAATAAATATAAAAATAATCGATTGTATTCAAAATTGACTTTTCTTGAATGGTGTAAATCATTTACATTGAAGAATGAAACCTCAATTTCGTGAAAGAAATTGAAATACACTTATCTACCGTAACACTTATCTTCCTCATAGGGGAAGCTTTGCAAGGATGAAAATTTTCTAACTTTATTTTCTGACGTATCTTGACATAATTCGACATTCGTTAATTTATTTGTGATTATTCAAACAAATTCCATTTGTTTAAATTTTTTTCGGAAATTCGTTTTTATTTTATAAAAATTATTGCTATTGGTCTAGTAAAATATTCATTAACATTGGTTAAATAATTTTAATTATTTCAAAAATTGATACGTAGATTTTGATGAAGTACACTAGAGCTTCAATATAAGCCCAGTTTCGGGGTTTGCTTCGCACTGGCCTTGACACTAAAGCAGTACCTTCGAAACGTGAACAGCCTGGGCTGTATGAACCATTTTTGTTGGATTTTCCTCCGTAGTAAAAAATATTCTTTCAATTTTGTTGTCTAATACATATAATAATTTAAACTTGAAAAAAACTTCATGTCATCAATGTATATCAATTATGTGAAGAGAAAACTCCACGTTTAGTCTCGAACATCAAATTGTATTTAAGTGGTTAATATGTACGTACTCAAAATTTAGAAAATCTGAATTAAAGTAAAGACGAATTTTTTACAAAAGACTTGATTCTTTAACTAAAAAAAAGGAGTTTTCAAGAAAGAGTTTAATTTTCAACCAAATAGTTTAATTTACAAAGAAATGCATTTTTGACAGAGTAGTTCAATTTTCAACAAAGCAGTTAAATTTTGGACAAAAAACGTGAATCATCAACCAAAAATTTAGTTAAATTTTCAGCCAAAAAGACGAATAATCTACAAGACAGTTGAATTTTCGACCAGAAAATATGCTTCCACATAAAAAAAGGTAATTTAATAATTTTCTAAAAAATATTCAAAGTTTGAAACAGTTTAATTTTTTATCAAATCGTTAAATTCTCTGCCAAAGTAGTGGCATTTTCAATATTGAAAAAAAACTATTCTTTGCATTTTTATTTAGAAAGTTAATTTGTAACTGAAAGAGTAATTTTGAACCAAATAGATAAATTTTCTACAAAAGCGCTCATTTTGAACAAATAGGTGAATTTTATAAAAGATAAAATTACTTTCGAAAGAGATGAGTTTTAAAACCAAAAACACGAATTTTCAACACGCTTATGCTGACAGCTGATGAAATTATCCACTGCGTTCTAGGAATGCTTAAATTGGATTCGCTTATATTGGAGCTCTCGAGTACATTCTCTCTTAGCAAGAAAAGTTGACGTTCATTCATTGAATATCGTGAGAATGACAAAAAATAAATTTGAAAAGTTCGAAATTTCAAGAATTTTTATCACAGTATTGGCTGTACTGACAGGCTCTGTAAGTCAAATTTTTCCAAACACGGGGTGGTATTTAGAGAATATAATCCAATAGAATGTTTATAGCTATCTCCATACATGAATTTTCTCCTTTAAGAATTTTTGAAGTTTTTAATTTTTCGTTTATAAGTAAATTTTTTCTACATTAGGAATATAGCAACATAATAAGTACCAAATTTGTTAATTTTTACAACATGAATCAACTGATGTATTTAGAAGCACTCTATGTCTAAATGAAGTTGTGATATGTACAGATTTGTGAATTTTCTAACGTTTGTAAGAGAAAAACTTTATCAATTTCGGGAATACACTCGACTCTGGATTCAAGTCATCTGAATTTAAGTCCCTCCTAAAATTTCCGCCGGCCCGCATTCGTTGATGAGGGGGTCCAAAAGGTAAAGAGAGAGAGAGAGGTGGAGTGAGCGCAGCGGAATTGAGCAGTCCCGTAGCCACAAAGCGGGCAGTTCAAACACTCGCGTGCATATTCCGCATTTATTTTTAAATACACGCAGAAATTTCTCTTTTTACTAGTTAATCCTCATTATTAAAAAAGGTCCATCCTTTATGATAACAAAAATCTGCATTTGTACAAAATGCAGTTAATTAATATTATGTATTCCTACTGGAAATGGTTCATACGGCCCTGACTGTTCACGTCATAGAAATTCTTGGAAGAGGCTTACGGCCATCGCAGGCCATACCCGAAACGCGACATAAATCCAGAGTTGAGTGTCTACCAATATTGTAATTACTAAATTTATTCATTATGATAAGTGTAATCGAATTATGTATTTAACAGGCCTGTATGTCAAAATAAAATTATAATATATGCAGATTTTTCGATTTGTTTAACGTTTAAAATTCAGAAAATTCGCAATTTTTGAAATACACCAATATTTTAAGCATAAAATTTATTCGCTTTGTTGAAATTAATCTATTGAACTAAATGAAAATCATCTATGACTTATGAAAAATAAGCAGTAAATAATAAAAACCAATAAATCAGAAATGAGTAATAAACAATAAACCCTCTATAACCCCCCTGACTCAAACATTCATTTTAAGAACTATTTATCCGAGAAACATCTGTACTGTAAAAACCATTGCAAAATCTTGGAAAATAATGAAGATACTGAATATAAAAATTGAAAGTTTAGTATGTTCGCCAACAAAAAAAAAACAACTTAAGGAAATATAACTTTTACTCCCAATATAAATTTTATAAGTAAATGAGTATTGAGTGTTTCTTAAAGATCGGCTCGTTAAGACAAATGTACAGTAAATGTACAATTAAAAAACAAGAAAAAAGAGGGAAAAAAAGGAAAGAATGAACCAAAAACAGCCTCAAACTCTTTCTTTTTTCCGTATTTTTTATACTACTGCAGACCAACATATTTCGAAGCCAATTTAAACTTTCCCATCAGGGGTAATTTATAGGATAACTACAGTTATAAATAATGAAACATGTATTAATTGTGCTTTTGTGTATGGCAGCCTTTTTTAACCAAATTCAAATAGATTTATTAAAATTATTGACATTCTCATTAAAAGTTTCTTCGTTATCTTTTTTTGTTGAAGTCAAAACATATTTTCTTATTAGCATGAAATATTCTTTTTGGAAAAACCCCATGAAAGTTGCATTCTATCAATAATTTCTTCTGTGATGCATCCAATGTGAGTTTTTACTAATTGAATAAATTCTTTGATACCCATATACCGGACTTTAGAAATATCTATCATAAAATCACATTCCATCAAATTTTTAACAATTACACTGAAAATTATATTAACAAAAACAGGAAAATAAGAATAGAGAAAATAATTTTCTTATATAACTTCCTGCGTATAAAATACATAGAACTGTAATCTAATGTTCGCAAACACTTTACCACAACACTAGTTGAACAAACATTTCAATAATTTTTAAAAATGTTTTTAAATTTTTTTGATTTCATTTTTATTTTTGAAGATAGATGCATTAATCCATTTTTGTGATATAAATTTTTTAATTTATGATAAAAATTCTTCACCGGGAAAAAAATTCAGAAAAAAACGAAGTGTAGCAAACGAGAGATGCTCGACGACTGACGACTGACGTCTATATAGACCCTTAGACAAACGATCATTTCACCATTTTTGTTTCGAGAGACAATATCCAGTCCCAAACCCTCGCAAAAATCATCTGTTCAAAGTGTGATGAGCCACCCGGGTTTTATCAGGCTGGTTCGGCCTCCATGAGCGCGTTTGACAACTTATACTGAAAGTAGCGCATCTACAAGGAAGTCGCAAACTAAAATTTAGTTATGTGCTGGTGCACGTATGTGTGTATATTATTTGACTGCATTGTATGAATTTAAAATTGCAGAAGATGAACGAATTAATGCAAAATTATACAAATTTAACACGAAAAATGTGAGATTTAACATTTTTCGGGATAAATTTGTACAATTCCATAACCCCACAAGGCATTAAAATGGTGGGTGCGAAAATATTTGAACAAAATATTACCCCCACTTCTGACTCTACAGTAGAGCCA
>JAUMHM010083947.1:0-12834 GCA_032362435.1 Melikaiella ostensackeni | reverse complement strand
TATATTTGACATTTTCTATATTTTATCAAAATTACAACAACAAAATGGATTTATCAAAAATATGATACACTACTTTGCACCTATTTCAATCATGTAAGTAATTGCTAAATTCAAATTGTAATCGTCAAATTATAGGGATTGTGTTGATTTATATAAGAAAGAATTTGTTGTTGTTATCAAGTTTTATTCATTGTAAATTACTTTTCTTAGCTCTTGAAAGAGAATTAATACTAGAGTCGAAAGCTCGAGCATTTAAGTAAAATTCGCAAAACGTGATCGGATTGATGAATTTATTCTACTCTTAAATCTACAAAATTCACCGATCGTATTCAATATCGGACAAAAAGTGTGGTAGTTTTGCTGACTACTGATCAACATTATTAATAAAAAATGACTGAGAGATCAGTCAGATCATGTGAAAGAACGTTTCGACTACGCATCGGTAGTCCATTCAAACGAAAAAAATGGTTGACAATATAACCTAGAAAATTACAGAGTAACAGAGTAACGGTCATAATAATATAGAAACATATGATGTTAATAACACCTAATTTTTGAACTAGGTAAAAATATGTGACAGTGGAACAGATTATAATTAATAATGTGCGCATACCTGTGTGTTCAGTAAGAATAACTGCGAAATCATATCAGCTGCGAGTGAAGAATACCATACAATTAGACGTTGAATTTGGTCAAAATTTCTTCTTATCAAATTTGTTTTGTGATTAGAATTTTGTGAGTTCCCCGATCACCTTATCTGTCAATTTTCCTTTGCCTTTTCCGCCAAGTTTTTTTGCTTTTTTTGCGTTTCGAAGTCTCGTTCCCATACGCTTTTCTACGTGACCCACGCATTCTTTTTTGCTTACGATAATTTCTTCACCATAAGGTTTTGCCGTTAGTATACCTTTATAAGTTTTGCAATCTCCATCTCCTACGTATGTTACATATTTTGAGCCATGCTTTTCCTCTGATCGCTGGAACATTTCTACAATACCATCGATTTCCATTTTTCCTGCGCTACCTGTGTGATTTGTGCGACAATCTGCTTCATGATTCGCGTACCACTCCTCAAATGCATCAGGGTCATCATTTTTTAACTGCTCGTGGGACGCACACATTTGACAGAAACTGGATTTGACAATGGCGTCGAGAACTTTTTGACTATAAATACCAATCAAAGTTGAAACACCGAAAAGGGAAGAAAACCCCCTTCGTTTCCATGTACCATCCCCTGATACTGTGAGATGATTTCTATTGTTTTCATACAGTGCATTTAGTTCTTTCTCTTCATTTCCGGCTTTTTGCAAAATGTTTTCGTACACAGCAGACGCCACGATTTCTATACTTTCCATGCACTTGTAGTATGTATTTCGCGCCACCCCCCTGCCTAAATCCATCAACGAGCAAAACTTTTCAAATCCATTCACACCGATTCCGAGCAACCTTAGTATGAAAATCAATCTACAGTTGATTTCATAAGCTTTACCATCGATTTTTGGGCATGACGAAATACTTTCAGATTTGGGGCAGTTGCATTTCATTACGAGAGTAAATCCTAAACCTCGAACACTGGATCGGAGGAATTCTATTTTTTCTTTGCAATCTTTACATACCACTTTCTCAGAAATAGCGGTGAAAACCGACAAAAAATCCAGGATGCAGTAAAAAAAGCCTGGAGTGACTGTGACGTCCGCTAATCCACCATTCCTTAGTTTTTTCGCTGACGTGCTGGCGTACTCTGTTCCTTGTTCCAGAAGGTGAACATTTGGTGATTTTCTTTTCTTCAAACGACCGGCTACTCTACGAATGCGTTTGTTTCGCGAACCTTTGGAATCCATACTGTTCACGAAAATATAGAAAACTGACTCAAAACGCGTTTATTAGAATTCTAGGGAACCAAGTTGTTTTCGACGTGGAGGTTTGTCTCAAACTGAAAAAACTCGAAGAAAATCTATCGGATTCTCTTATACACACGTAGACATAAAAATAAACATCGATAATAGATCTTCAAAAAACTTATCGCAGCAGATTTTATCTAAAGTGACGAAAATGCGGAGGAATGCAGCGGAGTCACACAAATTGGCGGCGCGAGGGGTACTTCACTACCTGTAGCACGCAAACTATCACGAATTTGGCTAAATCCATTTAACAGCATTTTTCTCATATCTTTTAGATAAGAAATACGTACAAAAAAAAAATCGATTTTTTGACACGAAAAAAGTAGACGACCCCCTTAAGTTAACTCTTTCCATATGCTTTGCGTCCTTCAGGCTCTATCTCGCTGGACCCGGACTAGTCAAAACCAAGTGTCATTTAGGGCTAAGAATATCGATGTCCCTCTTTTGCCAAAGGCAAATACATCAGTACAAGCGAGAGAAATCGTACCTGGACCAGCTCAAGCACAGAACTTTCTATTTTTATACGAAAATTTCTGGAAATTTCTAAAATCAATAATTTGAAAAGATAAATTTACATTACAAGACAATTTTTAAAATACTATAAAATCATTCATGCTCCAAAAAATGTAATTTAACTCATTTATATGAAAGGCTGTTTTCTTTTCTCGACAAGATTTCATCTCCATTAAAAGCGATTTTTGTGTCAGAAAAAATTCAGCCATGCCAAAAACAACAATCTGCACTCGTTTTCACTGAGGCAATTGTTCACAAATGCAAACAGAAAAATTGTCCAAAAATGTTCAATCTTTTCGATTTTGCAGGCGAACCGCTCACTTTATGGCAATATTTAATATAACCATTTTTATGCAGGAGAGGATTCCAAATATTTTACTATATGATTTTGTGCCAGAAACAGCCGTTTTCAAGGAAAATTCAAAAACATTATACGAGCCGCTATTTCACATCATGGCAGCTAGAGCTCCCCCTCGAATTTTACTGAACTTTTTTTGGTGATTTGACAACCCCTATTGATGGCTTTTAAGCACTATTCGGCTTCTTATATTTTTTTTTCTATTTGGAATCCTTCGTTGATTGGCCTGTTGGTATATCTGGGCATACTGTAAAAACTAAAAACTCAGCGATCAGCGTTTCCTCCAAATTCTCGAGACTCGAAGTAAAACGTGTTACAAACTCGCTCAACTATTCGTCATTCATTCATACAGAAACAAGAGTTACGAGATTTGTGATACGCATTCTTATCGATTTTTCAATTTTTGAGTGTTTAAAATATTTTAATTTATTGCAGTGACGCCGTGTCCTTAGCGTCTAATGCTCGAAGCGATATATTGTCAAAGTGAACTGTCGTTTATATCATTTCATGTCATATGTATCTCAATCTTAATAGACAATAAAAAATAAATTCATATTTTATGAATTTTGCATAAATTTTGATGTATTTCAGGTTATATTTAATTTTTTACATTCTAAAACCTATAAGTAATATTACAGAAAATTTGGAAAATATCACCCAGTTAATGTTGGGGTAAATTTCCGAAATTTTAACCATTATTTCACAAAATTTTTGGAAATCTTTCATGGAATGATAGTCTGGGGCTATCTAGGCGCTGTCCAGTTTTGCTAGGTTTTGCCGCTTAAAGCTTTCTGCAGTCGAGTCACAGTCTTGGTGCTAACTAGGAGTTCGTTACGAATTTTAAAATACTGTCTAGATAGGCAAGTCAACAAAGGACTTCAACATAGAATTAAATCTAATCAAGCTGAATTTCTTTTAAATGTCTTCTAGATTTTATGCTAAACCACCCACAAATTTCAGTAATGGGAACCTTGAGTTTTTTTGATAATAATGCAAAATAGTGGCAAAAATCATATTTTAAAAGTTTTTCTTGTTTTTATGAAAACGGTTACTTTTAGTGAAAAATAGGCGAATATAAAAATTGTAAACCTAAATTTTGCCTGAAACCATATCTCCAAGTTGTCTACCACCTCATATAGAAATTTGCGAAAAATGTGTTAACAACTTAGTTAGTCAATTTTTTTTCATCCATCTTCAGATTTAAATTTGGTACACTCAGCGTGCCTGAGGGTACAGACTTGGTGGAACGCTTTCTTCACATGTGTACAAGATATCTGCAAAGTTTCAATAATCTTTCATAATTTTTTCTCATTGAAAAAAGGCTTTAATGAACCTATGTCAAATCTCTTGGGAAATTCTAGGTTCCTACACTTATTCCTAGGTCATAACGAGGAGCGGCTACTGTCTCGATTTTTTTTCCTGTTCTGAAGGAAATGGGTCAGCTACACTCGTTGTAATTTTTTATAATTACCGTGACTTTGGCTTTATATTTGCAGGCCTGCCAAAGTTTCTGTACAGTTTTCAAAGAAATATTTGTTAAAATATTTTTTGTTAATTTTTACTTCAATTTGAAGGCATGTATTTTTTAATATTTGAACTAACTTCGAAAATAAATTAGACGTTTCATATAATATGATTTTTAAAAATTATTTATTTTGATAATTCAAAATTTTCTTGAAGTAAATTTTTTTTACAAGAATGCGCAGATATTTGGGGCTTAGCGTAAAATACAAATTTCGAAAAATGAAAAAGTCTTGGGTTCTATTCTGTTCTCCTTTACTTTTTTTGGTTGTTTTGAAGAGCTGTCTCAATAAATGTTGTAGATTTACGTGAAATAAATCTCTTTTGTTGTATACATTTTTTACATTAGTCATATTAAATTTCAGGAACAATCGTAAAGGAGGGAATCGATTTAGTGTTTAAAAGCGGAGCAAAATCTTCTCCTTACAAATTTCTATTTTGAGGGTATTTTTATAATTGAGGGTAATTGATATAAATCCTGATTTTCGCACAGATCTAGGAAAAAGAGTATTCAATGTCATATTAAATTTCAGGAACAATCGTAAAGGAGGGAATCGATTTAGCGTTTAAAAGCGGAGCAAAATCTTCTCCTTACAATTTTCTATTTTGGGGGTATTTCTTCCTCATACAGGAAGCTTTGTAATGATGAAAATTTTCGAAATTCATTTTTTGATTTATCTTGACATAATTCGACCTCAGGAGCCCGAAAATGAGGTTTTTAAAAAATGTGTGTGTGTGTGTCAACAATACTCTTTTTATGATAACTTGAAAGCAAGTAGAGCTAGGTGCATGAAACTTGGAGGGCTTCTGGTCCTAAATAATGCCCATTATTTATTGAATTCAGAGCCGGCTCGGATAAGAACACATTTTTTTTCGATTTTATATTTTTCTCAGAAATCGTTCTAGATATGTTTTTTTGCAATTTTTATTATATTAAGGAAAAAAAATTATACTCTGCAACTTGAATTTTTTCAAACACGGGGTGGTATTTGTTGATATAATTCAATAGAATGTTTATAGCTATCCCCATGAAAAAACTTGCATCTTTAAGAATTTTCGAAGTTTTTAATTTTTCGTTCATAATTGAATTTATTTTCGAATATCAGGAATATAGCAACCTAATAAGTTCCAAATTTGTTTATTTTGACAACATGAATCGCTTGATGTATTTAGAAACATTCTATGACCAAATGAAGTTATGATATGTACAGGTTTGTAAATTTTTCTAACGTTTGTAAGAGAAAAACTTTCTTAATTTTTGGAATAGACCAATATTGAAATTACTAAATTTATTCGTTATGATAAAGAAAAACTATTGATGTATTCAACAGGCCTGTATGACAAAATAAAATTATGATATATACAGATTTGTCAATTTGTTCAACGTTCAAAGGATAAAAAATTATCAATTTTTGAAATACACCAATATTTTAAGTATAAAATTCATTCATACTCGTATTGCTGAAATGAATCAATTTAACTATATAAAAACCTTATATGACCTATAAACAATAAACAATAAATAATAATAATCAATAATAAACAGAGATAAATAAAAATCAATATTTAATGAAAAACGCAGGCGAAATCGCATTTTCCGTTCCCTCAGACTCCTTTTACAATACAAAATACTCTTATCACAGCAGTCTTTTATCATGATCATAGAAAATATATCATATCGATTCTTGTCAAAGAATTATTTCTTTATAACAAAACAATCTTCTGTTAATGAAATGATCACAATTAAAGATACACCATATAATGAATGCGCTTACCGAACTACTTTGCAGCGGTTATTTTTATTGATAAGGGTAATTGATATTAATCCTGATTTCTGCACAGATATAGCAAAAGGTGTATTCAGTGTCATGTTAAATTTCAGTCACAATCGTAAAAGAGGAAATCGATTTAGCGTTCAAAGAGTGGTGAAAAATCGTTTTCTCACAATTTCCTACCTTTGGGGACATATTTATTGATAAGGGCAATATGTATAAGTCCTAATTTTCGCACAGATCTAGCAAAAGATGTATTCAATGTCATATTCAATATCAGTAAAAATTAAAAAAGAAAGTTCATACTTGTCAGCTGCTTTGAAACAAAATCTGTTTATTACAACGTCTTATCAGAATAATTATTGTTTCGAAGTAATCATATTATTTTTTGGAACATCGAAACATGTGGATCTCGTGCTTCGCGCTCGGTGTTATATGTTTTTCATGTACAAATTACTAAATATGTTATTGATTTCAAATGAAAAAGGAAATTTATTTACTGAAGGCTCTATCGGCCTTAAGGAATACATTCTCATTATAATATTCGCGCTTCGTGCTCGATTTGCTGCGCTCACCGTATAATATACACAAATAAATAGTTAAAAAGACGAATAAAATATTATCTTGATGATTTAAGATTGGCCCTGTAAAGAAATGTTTAATGGCAATTTAATTTGACTCTTTAAGAGCACAAATTCTACTCTTTTGACCTGCGCGTTATTTGGGTCAAAATTTGAATTTTTGATCTTTCAAGAAAAATCAAAAAGTTGTTATGACAATCTTGTAGGTCTTTCAAAAGGAACGTTTTTATTCTCTTGACTTTTCTTCATATCGTGCACTGTTTTGCTTAAAATTTTCATTTTCGATTTATTTATTATTTTATAAATGCTATAGCTCTCATAATTTTCTTTTTATCGAAAATAGTCATTAGGATAAATTGTTCGACTTTATGAGTACTATGAATAGCCGTACATATCATTTTCAAATCTTGAAAAATATGTTCCTCAAAATTTTTGAAAATGCTCTAACTTTGTGAATTTCCATCCAAATTGGCTGATTCACAAACTTGTCTTTTCTGTTTAGGTCTCAAAACAGTGTGCTAAAGGGCAATCCAATCGGACAATTTCTTCGGAAGTTATCGTGTTCAAAGGCGACGATGACGACAACGACAACAACAACGACAACGACAGATAGACACCGAAGTAAAATTCATTTTTTCTGAATCAGTGAGTCCGAAAATTTGGAGATTTGATAAAATCCGCGAAAGTAAATTTTCACGTAAAACCAGTACCTTCTCATTGAGATGAGAATGTAAAAATATTCCAAAACTTGAAAGTTACATAATATGAAAGAAAAACTGCTGTGCTAGACTGTACTCGAATTCACTAAAGTAGATTCAAGATGACAATTCAAGCTTTAGCCGCCGGAGGCTTGGAAACCTGTACCCTTGAAGCCACAAGATTTACAACAAGTACAAGATTTACAAGTACAAGATTTACAACACCTAACTTTTTTTTCCCCCAGCGCGGGCAAAAATCGAGAAAGTGAATCTACTTACATCGTACGCTAGTCGCAGGCTTAAACTGCTTAAGTGGGGATGAACATAGCTGAAGCCTAACCTTGGAGCATGAGAGGGAGAGAGGCCGAAGACATGCTTCTCTACCCCCTCTCATGCTCCAAGGCTAGGCTTCAGCTACGATCATCCCCACTTAAGCGGTTAAGGCCTGCGGCTAGCGTGTGGTGTAAGTACATTAAGTAGCCGCACCTCGTTATGATCTAGGAGCAAGTGTAGGGACCTGGAATTTTCCAAGAGATTTGACATAGGTTCATTATATCCTTTTTTCAATGAGAGAAAATTATGAAAAATTTTTGAAACTTTGCAGATATCTTGTACACATATGAAGCAAGCGTTCCACGAAGTCCCTGCTTTCACGCACCAAGTTGAGTGTACCAAATTCAAACCCGAAGATGGAAGGAAAAAATTGACTAACTAAACTGTTATTGAATTTTGCGCAAGTTTCTTTATATGAAGAGGTGGGCAACTTGAAGAAATACTTTCAGGGCTAATTCTAATTTAAGTTTACTGGTATCAAGAAAAATATTCATAAAGATTCATAAATGAGGAAAGAATATTTATGTAGAAAGTCCTACTTTTCCCTCTTTTTTTAGATAAACGGTTCCCTATACAAAAAATTCAAAAGAATCTCATTCGTGAAGAATATGATGCCGAACATTTTTCCATTTAACTATTTTTCACTAACATACAAACTGTGTTCTCAACAACGATATCTATTTAACAAATTTACAGAAAATATTTTCTAATATTTGAATTACATAATAAAGTGATGATAAATTGAGATTACATTCAACTCTGGACTTATGTCGGGTTTCGGGTATGGCTTGCGATGATCGTGAAGTTCTTCCAAGAATTTCTTCGACGTAAACAGTCAGGGCCTAATTTGCATGAACTGACTTCATTTATTTGTGAGTTATGTCATTCTTTCTCTCCTTCTCCCACCAACGCAAACAAGTTTGAGAAGAGGAGACAGAGTCAGAACAGTGGTTCTTGCTCTCCTTCTCTCACCAACGCAGAGAAGTGTGAGTAAAAGAGACACTAAGCTGTGCAGCGCAAGTTGCGTGCTCTTCCCCGTTCGTCCAGCTGACGCCCAGCGTTGCCACACTGCAGTTACTCAATTCAAGCACGCGTCAAACTTCCCAAAAATTTACACTTTACATAGTTATATTTTCTAAACGAAACAGTCAATCATTCTGCGTTTTTTTACAACGTCTCTGTCTAATACTTTCCATCGACGAACCCCGGATCTCTGAACGTCACTTCGAGGGCCTTCTGCGACGTCAGGTATCTCCCTCGCTCGCACGAACATGTGACGTCACCGTTCCCCCGCAACCTTGGACGAACGCCGATGTAGCACTCTTATCAGTGACCCCCCCCGTCCCTCTCTCACCCCCTCTCCCACCAACAAAAAGAATCTTCCCCAAGGTTTGCGGTAGCTCGACACGGTTCTCCCAGGACGAAAGAAACAGAGCAGATCCAACTTAACCCTTCTTCTCTCGCATATTCCTCCACCTGCTCTTGGGCTGGCCGATATCTTGGACCCAGCACTACCTACGGCTACACTGGATGCGCCCTTTCCCACTCTCTTCCGCACGCTCTCTCTCTCTCTCTCTCTCTCTCTAGATCAGTGGATCCGGCAGCAGCCCACCCCCGACACGTCAAGCAAACTCTGGAATCGCAGTCCTTCTAGCCACCATGACCTTAGCCGACATAAGAAAACTGATTTGCTCCATCAGGGCACAAAACCCACCTGCACTAGAATTTTCTGGTTTTGACCACGAAGACCGGCAATAGTTTCTGCAAGAGTTCGAAATTAATCTTACTCAATCAGAGATGGACCAGGCACATTGGATTCGTACAGCAGGGAGAGCCTTGCAAGACGGAGCAGGAACATGGTGGAACGTTTATAAGTCGTTCAACCTTCCTTGAGAAGAGTTCACAGAGCTACTCATGAACAAGTACGCCGAACCGAACGCACTGGCCTTCTGCACACGCAACTTCACTCAGTAAAGTAAATAGACAGAGAAGCGGTAGGACTTTTCTTACAAAGGAAGTACCTACTAGCGTAACGATTGCGGCCCACAGATACGGAAGAAGAACTCGCTTCCTTAATTCTTGAAACAATCAAACCGAGTTCAAAGAAACTCATCCGTTTCGCAAACCCAACAACTTTCAGTGAGTTGCGTACTCGCGCAATCCTTATAGGACAAGACGAAGCCGAGAGTCAAGCTTCAAAACCAAAGCCCGAATCAACCACCAAATCGAAGATCTCAGTTACTACGATTAACTACGAAAATAGCAATGATCACCAACAACAATACATGCCTCGATGCTATTACTGCCTAGAACGCCATCTTTACAAAGATTGCCTCGTCCTGGACCAGAGACGGACAGAGACGAAATAATGCACCGGAAAACTTGCGCAGGGCGGCGAAAAAGACGTCTCAGCGTAGAAGCCAAGCGGAACATGCGCCCAGTTATCTCCGTCACCCAAATATCACAACGTCATCTCCTTCATATCCGCGCAAACATGGGGGTGAACGTCATTAAAGACCTCGCCGATTGTGGCGCCCCCGAAAATATTGTAAGTTCAAATATACTTACTAAAGAACAATTACGCAAGCTGTTACCCAGCCTACCCGAAGCCGATCTTGCATCTCGTGACGCGACCATGAGACTTCGTGGGGCGATAAATCTGGATGTCATTATAAATAATAAGTCCCACCCAGGTTACATCTTTGTCACAACGGAACCACGCGACAAAATAATTTTGGACAGACCCTGGCTTATTCACTACGGAGCAATTATTGACAATATTTCAGATTGTCTTTACAGTGGCCTTCAGCAACGACAGAGAGTTTCGCTCTATACGCACTTCGGGCACCTACCCCGTTAGCCCCGACCACCCTCAAACAGTCCCCCCTACAAGAATTACCTCAGAGGGTGCACCAACCTTTTGGAACCTCAATGATCGCTGCCAGCGAATCTTTTATCTAGGCTCGAAACTACGCAGAGCCCTAGCTGGAACCCATGAAATACATTTCAAGCATGGACTGCCTTTCCGTATACCAGTTAGAGGATATTCTATGGCCAACCGAGCTGATACTGACAGAGAAATTCCACAAATGTTGGCTGACAATATCTTCGAACCAATTTTTTCGCCGTACAGCTCTCCACCAGTTATCGTTATCAAGAAGGACGTTGTCAAAAGATTCTGCATCGACTATCGAAAACTAAACGACCTAACGATTGATAAAGCCCAGCCTTTGCCAGTTATCCATGAAGCGTTGAAAGATCTAGGATCAGCCAAGGTCTTCACCACAATAAATTTGAAAAGCGGATAATGGAAAATTCCCCTACACCCCGAATGGAGGGGGTATACCGCTTTTTCCACGCCTGACGAAGGTCAATACCAATTCAGGGGCAAGCCCTTTTCCCTTAAAAATACCCCCTGTACTCTCTAGAACTTAATGAGGGAAGTCCTAGGGAGTTACTGGAGAAAGTTTGCAATAGCCTACCTGGACGATGTAATTGTGTATTCAGATACTGAAGAAGAACATCTTTTACACCTAGTCCTCGTTTTCGAGAAACTCGAATTTTATGGCCTCACATGTGATTCGAAAAAGTACCATTCCGGAAAGAGATAATTAAATGACCTAGGATACATCGTTACCGCCGATGGCAATCAAGTCCAGTCCGTGCACGTGCAAGCTATTCTAAAAGCAAAGCCTCCACGCACACTGAAAGAACTAAGAATTTTTCTTGGCATATGTGGGTGGATGCGTGAGTACGTCCCCCATTTTGCCAAAGTTGCAGTCCCTTTGACCGACCTGCTGAAGCCGAATCAAAAATCTCGGTGGAACCTTGAGTCATAAACCTCCTTCGAAAATGTACAGATACTGCTATCAAGACCCCTCAACCTGGACCGACCAGATCCACGGTTGCCTTTCATCCTCCAGACCGATGCCAGTGCAAAAGGTCTCAGCGCGGTTCTACTCAAGGAGAACGAAAATAAAAAGTGTCGAATTATATCATACGCCAGAGCAGAGCTCTCACCCGTCGAATCACGTTATCATTATAACGAGCAAGAGTGCTTAGCCGTGGTGTGGGGTGTGAAGCATTATCAACCCTACCTGGAGGACAGCTATTTCACTCTGAGAATGGATTGTACGGCGCTAACCTGGCTCCAACAGGATCTGCGTTCAAAGTTGGTACGCTGGGCGTGCCTACTAAGAGAATTGACCTACAACTGTCGAGCACTGTAGAGGTACTATATAGACAACGAGATGGCAGACGCCTTATCACGGCACCCAGATCTTGAAGCACCGATATCTGGAGAACCCGACGTGTAAAGGATGTTCCGTCCTTCACGAGAAGGAGCCTCACCCAACGAACTCGACAGACGAGTCCGCATGAATGCAATCGGCCATAGGTCGTTACTTGAACAAGTTGCGAAGCACAGCAAATCGTCGCTGTTATAGTACTGTCCGTGAGGTCGAACGATAGCACGAACTTCGAGCACAGCCCCGCCGAAATGAGCTTAAGGAAGATCATGTCCAGGGTCATCGTCTGGATTACTTTGGGTTCTGGGAAGAAATCCCAGACCAACCGATATGGTCGATACGAGTTCCGAAAACGATGTTAGAACAAGTTTCTGAACGTTTCTGTCAACCCTTAGAAGAACTCTTAAGTCGGTTGCTAGCCACAACTCGTACTCTGTACTGATGCAGTACTTAACCAGTACTAAACCAGTACCACGTCAACCCTCGGCAGAACTCCTGAGTCGGTTTGTAGCCAGAACTCGTACTCTGTCCTGGGGCAATACTAACCGAGTACCACGCCAAGCGTCGGCAGAACTCTCAGGTCGGCTGATGCTAGCACTTGGACTCAGTACTGGTGCTTTACCACACCTGTATCAAAGTAGTACCACGCCAACGCTTGACGTGGTAGCAAAGCTTAGTACTGGCATGGCTCCTCGTTTACAACTAGTGCGATACTATGTCATTTGTAAGGTCCGGCATAAGTCCGAATTTTCCTCTTGGATATATGTAATAATTATCTTCATCATACTTCTTTACATTAAGAAACTCACCAATCAAATCAAATACTTATTTCTTACAGTCAATAACAGATTCATTTCGCTCAACGAATATTTCACAGTGTCAAATTAATATTTTTTTGCCTTAAGCATTGTGT
>JAUMHM010083946.1:0-12837 GCA_032362435.1 Melikaiella ostensackeni | reverse complement strand
GAAAGAAATTTGCTGAGATGGTTTGGTCATGTTGAGAGAATGAGTGAAGAACGTTTAACGAATCAAGTATATTTAGGAAAAGTGAGTGGTAGCGTACTCAGAGGTAGACCGAAGAAAGAAGGGTTGGAATGTGTGAATGAGACTCTGAAGAGAAGGGATATTCGAAGTCGTAGAAATACAAGAACATGCATGAAACGATGCATGAATGTAACGGAAGCAAAAGAGGTATGTAAGGATGGGGATATATAGAGAGCAATTGTTTATAAGGTGAAGAGTGACGCCTGAAACAAAAGATAAAACATATTTCTTTTCCTACACACTTTTCACTTACCCTTACCATATAAATTCCTTGATCCCCGGTAGTACAACGAGGCTAGAACCAAGAGAGTTACACTTACCCCGAAAGGGATTTGGCTTAATGGTATAATGATAAAAAATAATAATGAGTACCAAGATAACATTTTAATTAGATTAACAGTATATTTGCAAAAACAAATATATAGTAGACTGAAAAATATATTAAACATATTTTAAATAAAAAAAATCTGCAAAAATCATAAGATTAGACAAAATTTAACGTAAAGGCCTACTAAAAAAATTTTTTAATAATAGAGTACTGAATGGTACATGATAAAAAAATGCACATATTGTGTTTTTGGCATCTTTCACTGAGTACCATTTTTTATAGGCAGCAAAAATACCATTTCTTTCACCAGAATGTATGTAGAATTATTTGGCGACCTCATTTTTTGATAAGTACCAGGTTAACATTTTAAGTAATTGAAACATTGAAAGAACCTGAGAAAATTCTTACAAGATTCATGTAAGAAGAACATGGGATGTGAAGGAAATAGATCATAGTGCCAAGATCAAATTTTGTATAAATTTTAATAAGATTTTCCAGAATAAAAAAAAATCCAATGATTCTAGTAATGTAATTTAGTAGAAGTCTGGAAGTAAAAAAACAGCTACTACAAATAATTTATTTGAACATTCAATAAGAAGCCCTGAAGAGATAGGTTTCCATTTTCATAACATCCGCATCCAATAAAAAACATACTTTACTCACACGAATTACACAAAAAGACAATGCAAGTCAGGGCGAGTGGAGTCGAGTTACGAACTGGCGCGAAATACCGGCGCGTCACTACTGCGCTTGCGTCATACATATGAATGCCCATGATATAGAGATATGAGACTGAGTCAGACGGTTCGAGGACTCAACGTTATTTTTTACTAGCAGCTTCTCTAAACGCGACGAATATTTAACATATCACGACGCATCTTATTCCGATTCTAATCCTATACACAGTAATGCACTTCAACTAGGATTTACTATACTACATAAGGTACCTTTAACAAAAGGAACTTCATTGATACGAATCGAACTAATATCTATATTTTATTTCATATTATTAGTTCACCAAACATTTATTTATAGAAATAGGAAGTAGTAATAGGAAGATCTAGTAACCACATCCTAACAGTTTAGAATGGGTACCTGTATTCGAGCAAAAGTTACTAGTACCATAATACTCTAAAATGTAATACAACACTTCTTATAAAAGTTATTTCTCCATTTTTGTCCGTGTGGGTTTTGAAATATACCCCTGGAGATCTCGGAATTCTTTCAAATCCTCATAAATCTTCACGAATTTTGAGAAGATCCTCCAGAGATCTTATGAAATACATCAGATCACAGTGAGATATCTGAAATCTTTAATAGCTAATTCGGATTCTCAAAGATTTTGGGATCGCGGGATTCAAATAATTTCAGAAGTGAATAACCCCTTGATCTAATACAATAAACATTTTTCAACATATCAAGTTTTGTTTAAACTTTAGGAAACATTGACGATAGTACTATTTTTGCAATATCTCCTTGAATAATTGAGAAAATTCCTTCATTCTAGCTTATTTTATGAAGAATCCTGATAGCTTTCAACGTATTTGGAAGGAAAACTGTAAACTCTTATATAATCAACATTAAAAGAACTTAAGGAATCATCGAAAAACTTTGATAGTATCATATATGATAGTGGTAGGGAAAGGAAGGAAGGAGAAGGGGAAAGGCTATTGAAAATGGGCAGCTGGGGGAAAGAAAAGGTAAGAGAATTTAAAGAAAAAATGGAAAACAAGAAGGCAAAGAGTTCAGAAGAGGAAGAAGTAGACACGCTGGTGGAGAAACTTAAAAAGAGTGATTGATAAGATAAGGGAGGAGGCGAAACCGAAAGGAAATAGAGAGAGGGTAGGAAAGGTTGGTGGGACAATGAATGTGGAACATGGAAGAAGTCGAGCAAGTGATGAAGGAGGAGAGGAAATGAGAACTGATTCACAGGTAAAAAGGAAGGAGGAAGGCTATAAATGACGAAATTGGGATGCAAGAGTGGACGGCGTATTTCAAGAGGCTGTGAGGGGTGTAGAAAATAGGGTGAAGGGTGAAGGAAGAAGGGCGGGAGAGGGAGTCGAGGTCGGCGAAGACGAGATTAGTAGGAAAGAGGTGAATGAGGATCAGGAGGATATAAAGTTTACGCAGAAGTGTTTAGAAAGAGGCTTGAAAGACAGGTGGAAGAAAACAAAAAATATCACACAATCAGACAGGTTTTAGGGAAGAGATGAAGATCACAGACAACATTTGCTTACTCAATTTTTCAGTAAATAGGAGCTTGAGGCAGAAGGGAGGAAAAATAGTTGCACTGTTCGTGGATTTTAAAGCAGAATTTGACTCCGTGAACAGGAGAGTGCTATGGAAGTCCATGAAAGAAAGAGGAGTTGATAAAGGGTTGATAGAGAGGATAAGCGAGATATTTGTGGAGACTAATATAAGGGTGAAGATAGGAGAAACGAAAAGAGAGAAATTCTGGACCGGAAAGAGACTTAAGGAAGGGTGCCCGTTGAGTCCCATTCTGTTAAGTATCCCATTAGCAGACTTGGAGAAGAGGACGGCGAGGAAGGGAGAAGGGGAGACTATATTGGGAACAGGCAGACTATTCACTAGCATACGCAGACGATTTAGTTTCATTAGCGGATGATGGAAGTGGGATAAATCTGATGATGAGGGCATTTGAAGAGTATGTAAGAGAAGAAGATTCAAGAGTGAATAAGAGTGAGACTAAAATCATGTGTTCTAGAAATAGAAAGTGCAGAGTACAAATGGAAGGTAAACAGCGAGGTGGTGAAGTTGGTGGTGGAGTTCTGCTTCATAGGATGTCGGTTCGGAGCAGGAGGAGGAAGTGAGCTGCAGGTGAGAAAGATATTGGAATGTCCAAGTAGAGTAATGGGACAAGTGTGAGTAATGGGACAAGTGTGAGTAATGGGACAAGTGTAAGTAATGGGACAAGTGTGAGGTATAGGAAAGGAAATATTCAAGGACGACTGGAGGATGAAAGTGTGGATATTTGACGTGTTAGTATGGTCAGTATTAAGTTATGGAGTGGAAATTTGGGGATGGAAGGAGCATAAGAGTGTGAAAAGTCTACATGAGAGATTTCTAAGATGGGTAAGGGGGATGAATTGGAGTTGCCAAGTTTTTGTGCTGAGGAAAGAAGTAGGTCAAGAGAAAACTGTGGTTGGATAACTGAAAAGATCATGGAATTTTGGAGAAAAAATATGAAGGGGGAAGGGAAGCAGGATTGCTCAAGCGTGTGCACGGGAGATTATGAATAAAGAGAGGAGGGGTGACATGGAGCACTTGAAATGGAAAGAAGAGAGATACGAAATGAGGGTTGAATGTGGTATGCAACTTAGGGATAAACAATAGTGGAGAATAGAGGAAGAGATGAAGGCAAGCCAAGGAGAGGAAAGATGGAAAAAATATTAGAGTTAAGGTACAACAGCTGGTATAGGATGGTTAAGGGGGAGAGGAAGGCGGAACACCTGAAAAAGATAAAAAAACAGAGCAAATGGAATAGAGTGGTGAGATTTAGAATGAGAGAGGGAGTAAGAGCAAGTTGGTATTGGATGAATGAAGAAGAGAATTTGTTTGAAGTATGGAAATATGAGCAGAAATCATGATGGCAGGTGTTAAAGTGGTCTACAGGTGACGAAGGAGGAGGGAAGAGAATGGAAGGAGTATAAAGTGGATTTTAAATGGGAATGGTCAGTTTGAGGAAGGGATGTAGAAGCTGGAAGAGTTGAGAGAGAGTAAGCATGTTGAAGAATCATTTTTTGATTCTCCCTCGGCGATTAAAATTTTTTTCCGAAAATAGTTAAATTATTGGGGATTGAATATCATGCAGAAATGTTATACTCATCAGAAGCAATGCGTTGAATTTGATAGCGTAAAAAAAGACATCTGCGGTTATATTCGAGAAAAATTGGTGTGCGTATTCATTCTGCTTTCTCTGAATCTAGTCTTGGACCCGTTTTCACGATTCATGGAAGAGGGGAAAGAGTCGGGCCAGCTGCCTCTGTCGTCGATTCTCATGCATGATATTTATTTCTCAATAATTTGACTGGTTTTGAAGAAAAATTTTAATCGCCGGGGAAGCATCAAAAAATGATTATTTGACATATTTGCACTGCGAAAAATGAAAAAATAAATATTAAAAAAATGTCGACAAAAAGATTTGAACCAGCGGCAGCGTGGTCGCTGGGCAGGCTCTTTACCGCTGCACCGGCGGCGCTTAGTGAAAGAAACCGCGCGCGACTCGGTGGACCTTTGGCAGCCGCAGCGACCGTGATTTTCAAACGCTCATAATTCTTAAACAAGAGCCCACTTACAAAGAAGCCAGGACATGTGTCTAATTATTTTTCACGCACTAACGATTGACGATAGTCTCATCAAAAAGTCAATGTCGCAGATGAGGCCTTCCTCTTGTTAGACTCGTGAAAGGGAGAGAGTATAAACAAACAAAGAAGATACACGATAGTAAAGAAATTAGATTTTCCTCTCTCGAATTCTTGATTAAACAATAAGAAGAATTTAAAGTAGAGAAAAAGTAGATTTTGTCATAGAAGAAGAAAATTCCCGATCCTTAATAAAATTCCAAGGTTTTTCCGCTAGACACCCTGAATTCACAATTTATAAAATATTGTTTTGGAATTTGAAAGAACAATACATTTTCTATCTGTTTATTCATGAACGACGTTTCTATGAAAACAATTTTGAAATGCTTGGAAATTCTTTGTGTTGTATGTGACATTAAAAAGATTTTATATTTTTCCGCAATTTTGTAGTTTTCCTTCAATCGATATTTATAGTTCAAGCTACAGGGAAAAATAGAACACGTCGAAGGTTTTGTTTGTAGAATTGTCTACAGAAACTAACGATGTAGTAGATATGAAAGATGCCGACTACGAAAAGAGGGAAAAAGTGAAATGAGGAAAAAGGGAGATCAATAATAGTAGCGAGGGAAGAGAGGAGTGGAAAAGCACTTACTTGCATCAGAAACTGATATTAGTTCCGAGATTAATTCATAGGAAAAATGAAAGGGAAATCCGAACCATCAATTGCCTATACCAATTGGCTTCATTTAATTCATTTTAAGGGTTTCATAGCTCCGGGCAGAAACCCTGATGGCTTCTTTCGGGCGTCCGTCCGTCGTATAAATAAGGTGAAGTAAGGGAAAATGAGGGGAAGAGGAGGGAAATGAGGGAAAATATAGGGGGAGTAAGGAAATTCAGAGGAGGGGAGGGGAAGTGAGAGGAAATAATGAAAGGTAAAGGGAGTTAGAAGTTAGAAGAGTGGCGGGGAGGATAAATGAGGGGAGATTGAAGGGAGGGAAGCATGGGGAAAGAGGTGAGGGGGAGTGATTCGAAATGAGGGTAGGGGAGGGGAAGCAAGGTAAAGTGAAGGGTAATAAGGGAAAGGTAGAGGCAATGGAGGAAAGTAAGAGGAAATGAGTAAAAATGAGGGGCGGGGACGTCAGAGGGGAAAAGGGAAATGAGGGGGAAAGAGGGGAAATAAGGGGAAGTGTGGGATGGTATGGGTATCGTAGAGCGGGGAGAAGTTAAACATTCAAAATATTATATATTAAGTAGGCTACGAAACCCTTTTTGGTAGGCGCATGTCGCCTACTTTTACTATATTTTGTTTCTTTCCTTATTTATTTCCCTTTCCCCTATTTTCGCTTTCCAAAATTCAAAAAATTGTGATAATTATAATTGAGCGCGCTTGGTGAAAATAAATCGGAAGTCGATTTCCGCTTGAGAATCTGGGTTTGCGAATGCACTCTCTCCTCCAAAAAAAGAAAACCCACCAAGGATGTTCTCTTCGAATAAGCGAATCTGCTTCGTGTGCCGAGTACTCCTGGGAATGGAAACGTGCACATTTTCGCACGGGCTCGCTTCACATACGAGGAGTGATTCTGACTCGTGAGTCAACTTGCAACTCAATTCCGAATACGAAAATCTTTTATTCCAATTTATTTATTTCTTTATTTGCCGAACATTGTCGATCCTAATCATTTTGCAAAAAATATATTTAAATTAAATTAATAAATCCTTTCAAAATTAGAAGTACTTTATAATCAAGGCGGCAAAAGGTTAACGGAGAGAGAGAAAGAAGATAGGTTGCTGAAGGAAATTGCACCTTCTCCCTGGGAGAGAACATAATTAATGAATTAATCAAGTCGAGGAGAGAGAATTAGAGCGGGATCTTGGCTTTAAACCGAATCTTATCGCGTGAACACGCGGTTCTATAATTTCTCCCTATAAACAAGCTTTTGTTTATTCTGAAGCCGCCATTCATGTTGACGAAATATTTGAATTGTAAAGCGAGAATTACAATATGTAATTTATAGAGGAGGAAGTAAATTTTGAGATGAAACACAAATTACTTAGAAAATCAAATTCAACTGCATTCATCAAAAATCAGTAAAGTAGGCGACATGTGCCTGCGAAAAAGGGTTTCGTGGCCTATTTAATATAGTAATAATGAAAATTTTTATCTTATCCCCTCGCCCGCCATCCCTACTAACCCCTCTTCTCATTACCACTCACTCCCCCTCCCCTCACTTCATCTCAATTTGCTTCATTTCCCCTCACTTTACCTTGCTTGCCCATCCCTAACCTCATGTCCCATCACTCTCCCTCCTACCACCCCTTGCTCCACTCTTACAACTCCCCCTCATATTCACCACCCCTTCCCTACACTCCTCCTCTCACAATACCCCTCATTACCCTTTCCGCCCTCATCACCCTTACTTTCTCACACTTACCCTTATTTATACGACGGACGGACACCCAACTGAAACCATAAGGGTTTCTGCCTGGGACTACGAAACACTAATAAAACAAATGTAACATTTATGTATTAGTAATGCAACAATTATATGAAAATTATGTAACAATTGAGAAGGAATAAATTTGACTCAAAAAAATCTTTTTTTTCTTTTAAGAATCGGTTGAAGAGGAAAAGTATTTTCAAGCTTCATATTCGAGTTTGTGGAGAGTGAAAGGTTTTTTTATTGTTTGCCTCTACTGGATATTTTCTTTTGGAATACACGATAGGAGATTAAAATGAGTGCAAAACAGAGAGAATTGCTTGCTTCGCGTCCCTTTACAAGATGAATGGTATTTCTCCCTTATAAATACAATCTAGCCGTGTCATCCGAAAATGGATTCTCTAGTGGTGGACGGTTCCATCGGGATTAGATTCGAGAATCGATTCGAACTTTACTTAACTCCACCAATACCAAAGAGATGAGAGCAATAATATACCCTCATATCCTTCTGATTCCAAAAAAACCTTACCCTCAATAAAAAAATACTTTCTGACCTCTACCAAAACTTTCTGATTCAAACCTTTCTCTAATCTCTGAATCAAATTAATTCCCTCAGAACATTTCACACTAGCGGTGAATGCATGCGCGCGAAACGCGCGTTCACGTCCAGGCATTTTTATTTTTCAGTATTGAAAACCTAAACAATTTAGAAATTTATAATAATTTTCTTTAAATATCAAGAGTTTTAAAAGTTTTTGAAATAAGTTGAATAATTCCCTAAATTATTACACTACCTTTGGACATTATCTACATGGCTAGTGCCAGTGGTACTCAAATTCACTGTTGACTTTGAAACATAATAACTTGGCCCGAAATGAAGCTACTGATTTTTTTTAACGATTACAAAGCCTATAACATTTCATGATCAATGACCCCTAGAAGAGATATTTTTGACTTTTTGAAGAGGATATATCACGTGAGATCTTTTTCAAACAAATTCAAGAATTCCTCGAATTTTGAATGTCGAATTATACTGGAAACATAACCTAGGAAAGTTGTAGAAAAAATCCGAAATTTACAGGAAACAATCTACGAAATCTCATCTTTAATTCGGGCTGGTAAAACTCTTGAAATCTTCATGGGTTTCCGAGATATGGCTGAAATTGTTCACCTTACCTCAACTTCAACTCGTGTTATGACTTAGGAAAGTTGTGAAAAAAATCTGAAATTCACAGGAAGCAATCGTTGGAATCTCATCTTCAATTAAGGCTAATAAAATTTTAAAAATCTGAAATTTACAGGAAGCAATCTTTGAAATCTTATCATCAATTAAAGCTAGTAAAGCTCCAAAAATCTTCATGGGTTCCCGAGATATGACTAAGATTGTCCAAGCCTGTCTGCGTCGAGTATCAGTCGGGGATTACCACTGCCGGCCGCGAGAGCAGTGATCTCCGGGAATTCCTCGGATTTCGTATCACAACTTCAACTCGCGTTACGACTTAGGAAAGTTGTGGAAAAAATCTGAAATTTACAGGAAACAATCTATGAAATATTATCATCAACTAAAGCTAATAAAACTTGAAAAATCTTTATGGGTTCCCGAGATATGACTAAGATTGTCCAAGCCTGTCTGCGTCGAATATCAGTCGGCGATTACCACTGCTGGCCGCGAAAGCATTGATCTGCGGGAATTCCTCGAATTTTGTTCCTCAACTTCAACTCATTTTATAACTGAAGGAAGTTGTGGAAAAAATCTAAAATTTACAGGAAGCATTCTTCAAAATCTTATCTTTGATTGAGGCTGATAAAACTATGAAAATCTCCATGGGTTTCCGAGATACAACTAAAATTGTCTGAGCCTGTCTGCGTCGAGTATCAGTCTGTGGTCACCACTGTCGGCCACGAGAACGGTGATCCACGGAAATCGTTTTTAAATCTTTAAAAGCCTTTGTAATCTAAGGAAATCGATTTTAAATCGTTAAAATTCCCAAAAATTCTTCGGAGTCTCAGGATTTTTAAATATTTCGAAATCACTTGAAATTCCTTGGAATCCATTTAAATCCATCGTAATCTGCGGAAATCGTTCACAAATCTGTGAAATCCCCATACATCTATCGAAATCCCGTAACTTCTATTGAATCATTTTGAAATTTCTTCAAATTCCTTGGAATCCTTTAAAATTCTTTGTAACCTGCGAAAATCGATCTTAAATCCTTGAAATCTCTAAAATTCCGTCAAAATCCCACAGTTGCCTTCAAAATACTTAGAAATCTCTTAAAATTTATTGGTTTCCTTCAACATCCTTTGTGATTCGCTAAAATTATTTTTAAATTCTAAAAATCACTAAAAATGCGTCGAAGTACTTCGGGGTTTCTAAAAGTCCTTAAAAATCCTTTGATATCCCCTGATTTCTTTTGAAATATTTCGATATCTCTTAGAATCCACTAGAATTTCTTAAAATCCTTTTTAATCCGCGGAAGTCGTTCGTGAATTCTCAAAATCCGTCGAAATCCTTCGGTATCTGTGGAAATCTCTAGAAATCTTTAAAAATCCCATGATTTTTTAAAAAATATTTCGAAATCTCTTAGAATCCTTTGGAGTCCCTTAAAATCCATTGTAATCTCTGGAAATCGTTCTTAAATCCATAAAATCCCTGAAAATCCGTTAAAATCCCATGATTTTTCTTTGAAAATATTTCGAAATCTCTGAAAATCCATTGAAGTCTCTTGAAATCCCTTTTAATCCGCGGAAATTGTTCTTAAATCCTTAATATCCCTAAAAAGCCGTCGAAAACCCTGAAATATTTCGGAATCTTTCAAAATCCCTTGGGATCTTTTGAAATCCTTCGCAGTTCGCGGAAACTACTCGTAAATCCTAAAAATTTTCTGTAATCCGCGGAAATTGATCTTGAATCGTTAAAATCCACATAAATCTGCCAGAATCCCAGGATTTTTTCTGACATACTTTGAAATCTCTTACAATCCTTTGGAATCCGCATAAATCGTTCTTAAATCCTTAAAATTCTTTGTAATCCGCGGAAATGGATCTTAAATCCTTAAATTCACCATACTTCGGTCAAAGTTCCAGGATTTCTTTCAAAATATTTCGTAATCTCTTAAAATTCCTAAGAAACCCTTGAAATCCTTTGTAGTCCGAGGAAAACGTTCCTCAATCTTCAAAATCCCTGAAAATCTGTCGAAATCCCTTAGTATCTGTTCAAATCTGATTAAGCTCCTTGCACTTCCTCAAAATCATGGGAAATCCCTTGAAAAGATTGAGATTCTCTGTGAAATTTTACTAGGTAATTTCTTCAAATTCTCGAAATTCTTCAAAAACACTTGAAATCTGCGAAACCTCAGGTAGAAGTTTGAAATCGTTTGAAATACTCTAAAACTTCTGTAATCCTTTCAAATCATCCTTACGTAATTAATGAATGTTCTTTAATGGTATACGAGATCATTTGATAAGTAAGGTAAATTCCCCGCTAGATGGCGCCAAAATGAACTTTGTAGTATGTGGCCAAGAAGTAGCCTCTTTGAACTAACTTCTACCAAGCTTTAGCCAAAACCGTCGCTTAGCACAGTGTGTTCGGCGAAGTCCAGTCGAAAACCGCAGGACTTTTTGCGTAGATTCGGGACTGTAGACGAAACATAGATCCACCACTATACAGTCGAGACAAAGCAGCAGTCAAAGCACGCGGTAGTGCCTGGTGAAAGTGCGCCAAAGAAGGCCAAGGCTGTTCCGTCAGTTGGGAAGGTGATAGCCACAGTATTTTGGGATTCCCAAGGAATTATCTTCATTGATTACTTGTAGATGAGAAGTACTATAACAGAAATGTACTATGCATCATTACTAGACCGTTTGAAAGCCGAGTTACAAAAAAAGGGCCACGATTGGCGCACGAAAAAGTGCTTTTGCATTACGGCAACGCACTGGCTCACACCTCCGCAATTGCAGTTGCAAAAATACACGAACTGAGCTTCGAATTGATTCTTCATCCACCCTATTCTCCATACCAGCTTGGTTTTTTCACCAAACCCATCAAACACCCCTCGTGCTCTGTATAAAATCTATGAAAAAAATACTTAAAATTGTTGAATGATTAGTTATTTTATTCATACGATTGAATATACATATAATTTTCTGCGAGGGCATACTTGGAATATAAAATTGGGACATCAATCGGACATCCTCAGGATATTCTGAGATATCCCGCGCTGTGAGGATATTATAGATATGTCGATTTGATTCTTCCGTATTTATCTGTTTGAACTGTACATTTTTTTCGTGTGGATTAGAAATTTGTTTTTAATCTTTTGAATTCTAGTGACTGTATTTGACGAGTAAAATAACTCTTGAGATTTGAAGGAAAGTTGCAAGACTGAAGCACTAAAGCGTTGTCGTTACAATGCGTATCATTAATGGTTCCATCCTTCTCTCGGGAAGGATTTGGCGAAAGTTCAAGAAACGAAATCCTTTAGTACTTGTGACTAACGTCACCCCTTGTATGCGACCATTTCGCGGAATGAAAACATCTTTCACTCCAGTAATGATACCCTCGACAATTCGCGAGTTTTGATGGAAAATTCCACCGTCTGCTACAAACGATTTTCATGTTCTTCGATAAAATCTCACTTTCGAGGCTGATCGGATTCCAATTGCGAGTGTATTGTTTCAACAGGTAGGAAGATCATTTTCCTCAATTCTCATTTGAAATATTACTCCACATTTTCTTGGAAGGAGACCAATTTTCGTATAACTTCATATATTTGAAATACAATTTTTCAATTTTTTTCAGGGGATTCAAGGATAAGACCATCGATTTTCCACAGAATTTTTTGGAGAATCTAGTTTAAAAGAAATCGTGTTATCTTTTGTTTATCTACAGAGCAGAACTACTTTATGACTCTCAAGAAAGTAGTAAAAGTAGCCTCTGTGTCTCAAAAGAAGTGGCAAAAAGTAGCCCAGACTTTTAAACAAGTAGGAAACAGTGGGATGTTTATTTAATTTTTTTTACATAGTAAAGGGGGCCAAGTCTCAAATAAAAGTGGAAGGAGAGTCATTTCCTATTTTTTATTTGAGTATTTACGGTAAAAAAAATTATTTTTAGTTGAAAATCCTTAGTTCTTATTTCAAACACAGGTAGGAATGCTAGGCTACACATTCAAAAAATAAAACTTGCTTCTCTAAAAGTCTTATCCCCTTAATTTATATCTGTATATTTTAAAAATTTTATTTCAACAATCCTTGTTGTTTTTTTAAAATATATTTTTGAACTTCTGCGAGACATTTGAAGTTGTGTGATATTAAAATTCAAAAGAAAAATAGTAACAGTAGGCGGCAGGCACCTACAAAAAAGGATTTCGTAGCCTATTAAGTCGTTAATAAAGTCGTTCAACTCCAACACCTCCTCGCACTTCTTATCACTTACCCTCATTTCCCGCTCCCAATATTCTCCCTCTCCCCCTCTTACTTCTCCGTCCCCCTTATTTCCCCCTCACTACACATCATTTCCGCTACTATCCTCATATCCCCGAATTTACCCGAATTTCTCTCACTTCCCCTTGCTTTCCCTCGTTTCCCCATACTGCCCCTACATCCCACTCATACCGCTTCCTCACTTCCCATTAAGTCCCCTCATTTTCCATTACTTCCCCTCGCTTCCCCACCC
>JAUMHM010083945.1:0-12837 GCA_032362435.1 Melikaiella ostensackeni | reverse complement strand
CATGCATGATACCGTAAGATTTGCTCCAACCCCCTGCCTCAAAATCTTAATACAATTTTATAAACTTAGGGAACGAACATACATATAAATTCTGTTAATTGAATAAACGTAGAAAAATTAGTTTTAGAAGAGGAAATTTCAATTTTTCTAAAATAATATTTCTAAAGTATTAAAAATGAACTTCAAAGTTTATTTGAAGTATTTTCTTTAGTTTAGAAGATTTAGAAATTACCGAAATTCCTATTCACTCATCGCAGGCTTCACAGTCTTTCCCCTTTACCCCTCTTTTGTTCTTTTTCTCGTTTTTAACTGAAATGCGAAATGAATTAATAGAACCCAATAAGAAAATCGAACTATTTTTGGTTGAAAGTTTATTATTTTTTTTTGGTTGAAAAGCATACTATTATATTTTCGGTTATTATAATATAATAATGTATAATTATATATCATAGTTTGAAAATTCATCTCTTCTGGTAGAGATTAGATCCTTTTTGGATGAAAATGCAAATTTTTAGTAGAAAATTAATCTGTGTTCGTTAAGGATTCAACTATTTCTTTTGAAAATTCGTCTTTTCAACTACTTTGTTAAAAATTTATTTTTTTGGTCGAAGATTCATCATTTTAGTTGAAAGTTTATTTCTTTGGTTGAAAATTAAACTATTTGGTTAAAAACTAGTTTCTTTTTGTTGAAAATGTATCGTTTTAAATTGAAAATTCAACTATTTGGTTTCAAATTCATGTATTTGGTTGAAAATGCATCTTTCTGGTAGAAAATTGATCATTCCAGTTGATAATCCAACCATTTGGTTGAAATTTCATATATTTTGTTAAAAATTCGACTCTTTTATTTAAAAAAAATCTACTTGGTAAAGAATTGATCTGTTTTAGTTGGAGATTCAACTATTTTCTTGAAAATTCATCTCTTTTGCTTGAAAGTGGAACTATTTTGCTAAGGATTCATTTTTTTTGTTTGAAGGTTTATCATTTAATTTGAAAATTCTTTTTTTTTGTAAAAAATGTAACTGTTTAATTTTCAGATATAAATCAATATTCTTCACCTAATAGTTCAACTATTTAGTTGAAAATCTAATTATTTTGTTGAAACTTTGAGAATTATATTAGAAAGTGAAAATTCAACATTTTCCATGAAATTTTTTTCTTGATTGATTGGAAAAGCTTTCTTGGTTGAAAATTCATCTTTTTGGTTGAAAATTCGTCTTACTGTTTTGGAAATTCATGTTTTACTCAGGTGCCCCCGTTTTACGTGTTTAATTTTTTTTTCTCTTTCCGGCGCTAAATTTCATTAGCCCGTGTGGAAAAAACTCTGTTTAGCCCTCTTTGGAATGTTGGCCTCCATCAGGGGCCCATGTGGACAATCCATATGGGAAAACCCACGAGGGCCCTCGAAGGGGGCCTGCTCATCTGCCCTCATGGTCGATGGGTTAAAATTTCTATGTCCAAAGGGTTAATATTTTTTTGACACTCAATATTTTGATGTTTTATTAGTTCAGTCTAACAGAACCTGCATTTTTGTTAAAAATTTGATGTGCCACAAGGGTCTACGTAGAGGGCCCTGCTCTTTTGCCCTCGCGGTTAATGGGTTAAAATTTCTATGACTAAAGGGTTAATATTTTGTTGACACTAAAAATTTTGATGTTTTATTAGTTCAGGCTAACAAAAACTACATCTTTATTAAAAATTTGATATCCCGCGAGGGCCCCCGCAAGGGGCCCTGTTCATTTGCCCTGATGGTCGTTCGGTTGAAATTTTTAAGTCCAAAGGGTTAATATTTTATTAACACTAAAAAGTTTGATGTTTTATTAGTGCAGGCTAAAAAAAATGCATTTTCGTTAAAGTTTGATATTCCACGAGGGACCCCGTAGGGGGCCCTGCGCTTTTGCCCTCACGTTCGATCGGTTAAATTTTCTATGTCCAAATGGTTAATATTTTTAGTTACACTACAAATTTTAATATTTGATTACTTCAGACTTACAAAAAATGAATTTTTGTAAAAAATTTGTTAACATTTTTTTGGAACTTGAACTTTAAAACCTCAGATATTCGATAAGGGCCCCTCAGGGAACCTTGCTCATTGCCCTCATGCCTCACTTTACAATAATGAAACGATTTTGTTATTGTTATAAGTTGTTGTCTGTGTCAAATAGTAACAGTACCTCATTGAAATGTGTAGTTATTGAAAATAAAGAAAATTCCAACAAAAAATGTTATAAAAGTGTGGTAAGTTGGTTAAAAGGAAAAACAGATGTCCGATAAGATGCTGGTCATGATTTCAAGTCCCAGTCTAGGTGAGGAGACAATATTATTGAAGGTATATTTGAAAATTAAGAATTCATCGTCGAGGCAACTGCTAGAGGCCCGCGAGGTCCCCGCGAGGGCCGAGATAAGGGCAACCACGAGGGAAACCCATATTGGATCCTTATGGATAAGCATGTCGTTTCCTTGTGGGGCCCCGCTTGGATTGCTCTCATGGGTCCCTAATGGCCTGAGGGCAATCTATGAGAGTCCTCTACGGAGGGCTATTCAATTTTTCCACACATATTATGCACTAAGGAGGAGAAGTGGGACTTTCTCGACAAGTACTTAAAAAATACACGGAGTCATAAAAAGTCCCCTCCCCCGTGGTGCATACGATATTTTTTATGACAAATGCATGATTTCAAACACAATTGGAACAAAGGCATGATTTCTACTCATATGGAGGACTTTTGAAAACTTAATTTTTATTTTAATATGAATTTTCAAAATTTTGAGAATTCTTAAAAATTTTTGAAAATTTTGAGAAATTTACAAAAATTTAGAGTATTTCAAAGTTTCCAAATTTTTCGAAAATTTGTCGTAAATTATTGTAATTTATGGTAAACTATGGTAATCTATCGGTAATTTATGATAAATTATCGCTTCGGATTGGTCCAATCTGTCAAATAATCTGTCAACGCAATTAACTGATCGTTTGATAATTTTCATTATTCACCTCTGACGTCGCTTTTTATTCCCTAGGGAGTAGAAAGTACTTTTTACTCCATACGGACTGAAAAGTAGAAATTTGGTCCCGCTTCATACGCATTGAAAAGGGCTCAAATCATGCATGTGTTATGAAAATTACATTTCATGACCTCTGCTTGTAAATCATACAAAAATTACGCCAATTAGCGAGCCTAGACCAATCATTAAGATAAGAATTGTAGTAAAAAGTCATTCATGGTTTTGTTAGTTACAGATTTTTATAATAAATAATCGATCTTTCATTTTAGCAACCTTATTGGGTTTTACTTAAACATTTCTTTTTTCAAAAATACAACCTAGATTTTATAGTTGAGCAAAAAAAAATTTAATAAAACAAACAATTTTTGGCTGTAAAAATCTATTCTATTTAGTATAGTTAAGAAGAACATTCTGTTTCAAACAAATTTTTTTAGATATCCTAATGGTAGAAAAGAATTTTTCTGAGAATTTTTAAAGTAAAGCTGTCATTTAAATAAATTGTTTTCAAATTTCTCGATCAGAATGGAAAAAAGTATGGAAAGTTTGGTACCTCTTCTCAATTTTTCGAGTACAAAATTTTGAAATGAGGCCTAGAAGAATAAAAAAAAAATGTTAACGAAAACCATTTTTAAATGGAGATATACAAGAATTTTCTGTTGTATCAACAAAACTTTCAAAAATGTTAAACTATTAATTTGATTTTTTACGGTTGTACTCTTCCAATTTGAAATGTTCAAAATTCAATTTAAAATCTGAAGTAATGCAAATGAAATAGAAAAGTTAAGAGTCCAGCGTTCAAAATTAATGAATTTAATTTTAGAGAGGAGTTGAAAATTGAATCGCCTCAAAATTATGTGAAGTTTGAATGTAAACAGTTTATTATAAATTATATATTAAAAATTATTAATTAAAAAACATTTATGGTTGATTAATTTCAAAATTTTACAATTTCGATTTGAAATCTTTGGAAACTTCAAACGAATTTTTAAAAATCATTCAAATGAATCTTTGAAAACTTCCCTACATTTTCTTGTTTAAATTGATGTAGATCAGGTAAAACAGTGAGGAAAGAAAAAATCTTTCGATAAAAAGGGATATTGCTGCCATCTTTCCACAGAGTATGAAAGCTTTACCCTTTTTTGTATGATAATAGCTCTATTGATATTTAGTAGGTTTCGCTTATATAATCGGAGAGAAGAAGTATTTTGATATAAAAAAATCGTTTCTAAATAATAAATTATATAAATAGTATCATATATAAATAAGTAAATCAAAAAATATTGTAATCGACGAATGATATCAGAACTTTTTGATAATTCACCAGCTGGTGGTAAGTGTGATCTTCTCACTCAGCTTCATATTGATAAGAATGTTTTAAATTCTTCCAAAAATGTTATTTTTTATTATATTTTATGGTTTTTTATTTGAATTTCGAAAAAAATCAATTTCAAATTAATTTCATTTTGATATAAGTAATCAATCAAATGTAATCCAAGTCAAATATTTTATAAACAAAGGACAATATAGGTATTGTAATATAATACAATATTACATAATGTATTACAATAATTATATATACATCTATTACATTCACACTTATCAAAATAAAAAAATTAAAATTATATGAAATACTTTTTCTTTTCGAATTTTAGTAAATATTTCATCCTTTCGGATTCTTTCATTGAATATAACTAACTATTAAAAACGAAAAATGCGAAAAAGTTATAAATTAAGAGCAAAGGGTATAAGGGCAAGGACCGCCCCATATATTTCTTTTCCGCCACCTTATTTCTAAACTAAAAAAAGATATTTCGCTGAAATTTCAGGAAACTACAGAAAATCTAACAGGGCTCGAGAATATGCTCGACCTATATGTGCTTTGAGAATTTGATAAGCATTTATGAGCATTTTGAATAAGGATTTAAAAAATCGTATTTTCTATTTTTATTAACTTTCAAAGCAAGAAAGTCATCCTGTTTACATTTTACGTTTTATTTCAAAATGCAGTAGCCTTATTAGATAAGTTTATCAAAAAATACTCGAATAATAATTACATTATTTAAATTTCGCGGGAAAATGTATCCCCCCAAATTAGAAAGGGCTCTGAATTCAAATTATCAAAGAAATTAAAGTAATGAAAAACATACCATATTATTCGCATCAAGCAGTATATAATTTCAAACAAGCATATGTTCAATTCACTCTAGAGTATTTTTGTAAACAATATTTGTAAAAATTGTGATATATATTTGTTTAAACAATAAATTTACTACTGCGTAATCTAAAAATCTAATACATTCTTAACATATTAAACAAATTTATTTAAAAAATTAGTAGTACATATATCAAAGTGTATTCTTAACAGTTCTGAGTCACCTGTACTGTCGGTAAGTAAAATATATTACCGACGGTCGGTACTGATTCGTATCCGTGCTAATTTATCAACAGTCGATACTGGGGCTTAGGAGTGAAATTAAGATTAAGTGGGAAACTTTTTCCACAATTTTTCGCAATTTTGAGATAAATCCATATATCCAACATAAATTTAGTGAAATTCCGTTACTTCCAAGGTTTAAATCGTGACGTTATAGAATACCATTTGCCCTTAAGGCCATATAATACTTATCAGATTTCTACCTTACCGACATTTTTTTAAGCAACAACTCACGTCCACATAAATTGAGATGTCAAGTTAATATTTTGTGTCATTTAATCAATTTTTTTTGTAATTCCAAAAACTTAGAACCACACAAACGTTTCTTTGTATTTTTTCGTCAACATCCTGAATTTTTAACTTGATATTTCAATTCGTAACGGACGTAATTTGTTGCGAAACACTGTCGGTAGAGTAGGAATCGGATAAGTGTGACATCGCCTTAAGAAATGGGACGGTCGGCAATTCGTGACGTCATAAAATACCATTTGGCCTTATGGTCATGTAATACTCACCGGATTCCTACCTTACCGACATTTTTCCACCAACTCACGTCCATGAGTTGAATCGTCGAGTTAAAAATTGATGAAATTGGTGAAAATGCACTATGGAAAGTTTGTATGGTCCTTAAACCTTGGAAATACAAAAAAAATTGTTTAAAATAAATTTTTTTTTAATTTTGAAAATGTAGTTAAATACATTCGTCAATCTGCATGGGAATTATAAATGCATTTAAAAAATCAGTAGTATAGCAAAGAGTGTTCTGAGCTATTCTGAGCCACCTGTACTTTTGGTAAGTAAAACATTTTACCGACCTTCGGTAATGATTCGTGTCTGTGCTAATTTATCAACAGTCGATACTGGGGCTTAGGAGTGAAATTAAGATTTTGTGGAAAACCCTTTCCACAATTTTTCGCAATTTTAAGATAAATTCATATATCCAACATAAATTCAGTAAAATAATCGTGACATCATAGAGTACCATTTTCTCTCAAGGCCATTTAATACTTACCCGCTTCCTACTTTACCGACACTTCTTCCCATAAACTCACGTTCACATGAATCAAGACAACGAGTTCAAGAATTTTGAAACTTATCGAAAGACACTAAGAAACGTTCCTTATTGTTTTTTACTTAACGTCCTAAATTTTCAACTCGATACCTCAATTAAGCTGGATACCCAAAATTCAGAGCAGATGTCGCCACTCCTATTGGCTCCTTAGGGCGCACGTTTTCTAGTATTTTCTATTTTTCATGGCGAGCAGATTTTCGCTGAAATTTCATGCATGCGCAGTGGATGTTGTTTTTTCACGCATGCGCCAAATTGAGCCAATATTTGATTATCTTGATCGGCATGAACAATACAAAATCATAGAAAACATGCGCCCTGAGGAGCCAAAAGGTGTGGTGACATCTGCTCTGAATTTTGAGTGTCCAACCTAATTCGTAACGGACGTTAGTTGTTGCGACACAATGTCGGTAAAGTAGGTGTCGGGTAAGTATGACATGGCCTTAAGAAATGATCTTTACAGTTCAAGAATGGAGGTGAAGTGGAACCTCGATTTAAAGAGGATCTCGGGTATAGCTTGCGATGACCGTGACTCTGTTCCACGGATTTGTATGGTGTAAAAAGTCAGGGGGAAGTGCGTAATTCCGCTGACCTCACGTGCCTCTCTCTCGGTTCCTTGGACCCCACATCGACGAATACAAGCCGGCTGAAATTCTCGGAAGGCGTAAATGGAGGACACTCAAATAGAGGTTCCAGTGTAATAGAATTGATATTAACTTTAAGTTTGAAATTGTTCATCAAATGGAAATAAAATGTATTTTTGAAGAGATCTGTAATTCTTTAGAAATTATGAAAGAGACAACTTTATGAAAAGGGCCCTAAAACCCTAATCCTACTTACTCTTTTTTCATTTTCCTTTTCTCAAAATGTTGATTTGAAAAAATTATTTACTTAACATTTTCTGAAGTACCGACAATTTTTTGAACTTCTGTAACCCGGATGGTTCTAAAAGAGGTGGCTAACATCGAAGGAGGGTGGAACAGGGAGCGCAGGATCAAGGGATGATGGTCGTCGGGTTGCCAACCGGCAGGAGTTTAGTCGCTCTTGGCGTTCCGAAACGCAATCACGTGTCCGAGGATCCCAAGGGGATGAAGTTTAAAATGGCAAAAAACATATACATTTGATAGGCTGGTGCCATTTTCAAGGATTCAAATTTGAAATGATAGATCCGCGGCGTTTGTTTGTGATGAAAAAAAAGACTTAGAAATCGCTTTATCGGCCTTAAAAGCGCAAAGCGATAAGGGTAGTGCTTTTCGTTTCTCTTTACCATCACTCTTTTCGAAGAGAATCCGCTCGACTTTCCCATGCATCAATTCCTTCACAAATGATAAGGCAACACACTCGTAAGTCCCAATTTTCAAAACTTTTTTTTTTACTGAATAAATCCTAGAAATTTAGGTTTAATCAAAAGGAGATTTAAGGTAGTTATTATTGTGGAATAAGTTTCGCAGAGTAGATCAAATTTCCAATTTAACTTTCACGAACTTTATAAAAGCTTCAGATTTTTGCATCTATAAAAATGGTGCTTTTTGAATGAATAGAAAAAGTGATAAATTTGGATCTAAAGAGAAACTCTTTCTTTATAAAGCGTATATTTTATGAAATTTTATAACTTTGTTGAAGATACTTTTATCTTCAAAAATTATTTATTTGAATCTAATCTGAAATTTTTGGGAGAATAGTAGGAACGGCCATCTTTTCTACCTAGGCTTTATAACCATAATAACCATAACGATTTGTATTATCGTCACAAGCTCTTTTAGTCCAGGCATCTGCTACTTTTTTACCGCTTTAAGTCGGTAGAGCGCATTTTTTTGCTAAAACGGTTTCTTGAGGGTTCCTGATGAAAATTCCAAATTTGCTAGAAATGACATATTGGGGCTAGGTCATTGTATTTTTTTAGAATTACTCAATATTGCGTCTTCTTCAATTAATATACGGAACATTTTTTAGTAAAATTAACAGATTTCGAAGTACAGATACAAGCTTCAAAATTTGATTTTTCAATCTCTTTTTTTTAAAAAATCGGATTACTTTGAAGGGTCCTAACTCGGCACCTATTAGAGATTGAAGGTACTTTCTTTCTTTTTTCACCTTTCCCAGAATTATGTCTCGTTTGATTTTGCTGTTCGGCAGTTTGCTCTAAAATGCAATGGGATGGCTCAATTTACACAAACACGATTTTTCAAACTTTTTTCAAAAATATTTCCAGAACGCGTCGTAGTCATTTCTAGCAAACTTTGAATTTTCATCAGGACCCTTCAATAAATCATTAGCAGAAAAACGTGCTCTACCTACTTAAAACGGTAAAAAGACCTTTTTTCCTATAAGATGGCCCTATTTTTTTTGCTCGAATTTTGTTGCTGAATTGGTACTTCTAAGAGAATCACATTCTGTGAGTCTTATGCGAGCCAAATCGATTTTGTGGCCACGAGATTTTGTTTTCGGAAAATTTAATTTTTGCATTTTTCTTACAAATAACGACCGATTTGACAAAATGCTAAGGAAAAACTTTGTTCATTTTAAAAATTTATACATAAAATACCTCCTACTATTTTATATCTTGCACCGTTCGCAAGAAAAATTAAGAAATTCAATCTTTGGAAAAAAAGGTTCTCTTCGATACAAAAATGGTTTGGCCTGCTTAAAACTTACAAAATGTCTTCTTTATATAAGCCTGAATTTTTGAATTATATTTTGCAAAGTAAAGAAAGTGGGGTTTTACATATATTAGCTTTGACTTTGTCTTCCTGGCTGAATTTTGAAAACATGGAAAGTTGATTTTATGGAAAAACACATTTTTTCATTGTGTCCAATATATTTTTTTTAATTTGTGCTTATACAAAGAAGAAATTCTGTAAGTTTTATGCAGGAAAAAATCATTTTTGTGGCCACGATAATTTTTTTTTCGAAAAATTGAACTTTTTAATTTTCCTGGCGAACGATGGAAGATATCATAAAAGAGTAGAAGGTATTTTTTGTGGAAGTTTTTAAAATTAGCAATATTTTGTATCATAATTTTGTCGAATAGGTCGTTGTTCGTGAAAAAAAATCGAAAATTAGATTTTTCAAGAAACAAATTCTCGTCGCCAGAAAATTAGTCGAGACCGCATCAAACTCACAGAATGTTTTCCTCACAGAAGTACCAATTTATCAAAAAAATTCGAGGAAAAAAAAGGTTAGGCTTTTGAGAATATCGACTTTAAATATTTTCAGAGAAACCGCCGACATTTTGTTAATTTTCAATATTTTTAAAAGTTTTTCGGCGGATTCCGGAAGACGGCAATTAACCTCTCTAGAGTCAGGAAAAAAACTCAAATATCTCGTTTGAATCAAAAGTTATGAAGGTTTAAAAAAAAATTGTTTTTTTTTTCTAAACAACCCTATCTCAACCCTATATCGAAACAACTTAATTGTTTAACTAATGTTAACTGGGAGATTTGACGCCAAGGATGACTTTGTACACTCGAGAGTGTCTACATTCAAACTCGACAGAAAGCCGGCTGTACCTCAGGAGCAGGTTTTCTGTAGTTTTCTCCACCCCTCGCCAAACGTCCAGTAAGCATAAAGTAACGTAGCCGTTGTATAAACACGGATTTCATGTTTATTCTGTGTTTTTTTCGTTTCTAGTGAGTTTAGTTTATGAAACGATTTAAGTTCCTAAGATTTCTAGTCGATATATATTGAACATTTAACAAAATAGTTGAATTTTAAACCAAAAAGGATTTATTTCTATTTGAAACAGATGAATATTGAACCAAAAAAGACGAAATTTCAGCCAAGAAAGATGATTTTTCTACCATGAAAGATGAATTTTCAATATAAAAGGACGAATTTTCGAATAAAACGATGACTTTAACAAAATAGTTGAATTTTCCACAAAAGAATCAAACTTTCAACAAAAGAATCAAACTTCCAACAAAATGGTTAAACTTTTATCCCAAGAAGATAAATTTTCAACCAGTTGAATTTACCGGAAAAAGATGAATCAACTACATAAATAAATTTTCAGCAAAGAAGACTGATTTTCTGCCCAGAAAGACAAATTTTCAACAAATGTATTTAGTCTGCAAGCTAAGAAGTCGATTGTTTTAGAACATAGTTGACTTTTAAACCTTAAAGATGGATTTTCAACAACTAAATTCATTTTCATTCAAGAAAGGCGAATTTTTAACAAAATAGTTGAATCCTCAACCAAAAATATTATTTTCAACAAAAAATATTTATTTTCTACCCCAAGAGACGAATCTTCAAAAAAATACATGAATTTTCTATCAAATAGTTCAATTTTTAACTTGAAAAGAATAAATTTTTGATCAAAAATGAAATAGTTAAATTTTCAGATGGAAAAATTAACCTTTAACTAAATATAAAACGAATTTTCAACAAAATATTTCAATTTTCAACCAAAAACGTGAATCTTAAAAAAAAATTTAATGGGGTATTTTAAGTTCCAACCAAGAATGATGAATTTTTAACGAATAATTTAATTTTCAACCAAGAAAATGAATTTTCTACCATGAAGTTTAAGTGTCTACCAGAAAGATGAATTTTCAACGAAATAGTTGAATCCTCAACCAAAACAGATTAATTTTCAACCAGACCGTTGCATTTTTCGTCAAAGAGAAAAGATGAATTCTTAACGAAACATGTAGTAGGTGATATTTTAACCAAAAAAGATTTGAATTTAAAATAAAAAACAGTTGAATTCAACCAAGAGAGGTGGATTTTCAACAAAATAGTTGAAACCTCAACCAAAACAGTTTAATTTTCTATAAAAAATAAAGCGGATCATCAACCAAACCGTTGCATTTTTCGTCAAAAAGGATGAATTTTTTACTAGAAAAGATCGATTTCCAATAAAAAATATCAATTTTGAGCTGAAAACGGAATATTTACATTTTCATTTAATACAGTTATTTCTCGACAAAAAAAAAAGAATTGAAAAAAAAGTTCAATTTTCGACCAAAGAGATGAAGTTTCAACTAAAATTATGAATCATCAAGAGAAAAAAATTCTTTAAGAAAAGAGTTCAATATTCAAACAAATAGCTGAATTTTCAACCGAAAAGGAGAATTCTTAACAAAACAGTTGAATTCAACCAAAAAAGATGAATTTTCAACAGAATAGTTGAATCCTCAACCAAAACAGTTTAATTTCCCATCAAAAATAAAACGAATTTTCAACCAATGCGTTGCATTTTTCGTCAAAGAGTATAAATTTTCAATTAGAAGAAATCAATTTTCATTCAAAAATATCTATTTTCAACCAGAAACGCAATATTCACATTTTCAGTTAATAAAGTTCATTCTGAACAAAAATTTTTTTAATGGTTACATTTCCAACACAAGAATTAGACTTTCAACAAAATAGTTGATTTTTTAACATACAAAGATGAATTTTTAACCAGTTGAATTTTACGGAAGAAGATGATTTTTTAACAAAATGGTTCAATCCTCAACCAAATAAATGAATTTTCGTCGAAGAAGACTGATTTTCTACCCAAAAAGACGAATTTTCAACAAAAGTATTTCAGCCTGCAAGTTAAAAAGTTGATCCTTTCAGAATATAGCTGACTTTTGAACCGTAAAGATGAATTTTTAACAATAAAGTTAATTTTCATTGAAAAAAGGCGATTTTCTAACAAAATAGTTAAATCCTGAACCCAGAATATTAATTTTCAAGAAAAAAGATTGATTTTCTACCCCAAAAGACGCATCTTCAACAAAATACATGAATTTTTTATCAAATAGTTGAATTTTCAACTTACAAAGAATACTTTTTTTTCCCAAAAATGGAATAGCTGGATTTTCGGGTAGAAAAATTAATCTTTAACCAAATAAAAAACGAATTTTCAACAAAATAGTTCAATTTTCAACCAGAGAGGTGAATCTTGAAGAAATTAATTTTGAACAAAGTAGTTTTACTTTCAACCAAGAATGATGAATTTTCAAAAAAGTAATGAAATTTTCAAAAAAAAAATGATTTTTTTACCATGAAGTTTAAGTTTCTACCAAAAATATTAATTTTGAACATAAAAAACTCAATTAACAATCAAATAGTTGAATTTTCAACTAAAATGATGAATCTTCTATTTACGAACAAAAAATATTTTAATTTGAAATCAAAAATAGTCGAATTCAACCAAAACAAAAATAAATTTTCAACAAAACTGTTGAATCCTCAACTAAAACAGATTAATTTTCAACCAAACCGTTGCATTTTTCGTCAAAGAGGATGAATTTTCATTTAGAAAAGATTAATTTTCAATTAAAAATATCAATTTTCAATCAAAAACAGAATGATAAAATTTTCAGTTGATGAAGCTCAT
>JAUMHM010083944.1:0-12838 GCA_032362435.1 Melikaiella ostensackeni | reverse complement strand
AAACATTGATTTTCGATCTGTGTAAAAATGACGGTTTTTAATTTTTATCTCGAAAACTATTTGTCGGATGAAAAAAATTTGAATGGAAAAAAGATGCGTCTTGATGCTTAGAACAACTACATATTTTTCAGTTTTGAATTTCTACGCATTTCGAGTTTGGACCGATTTTCGGAAATGTATTGTCCAGTTCGAGCGTCGGATCCCCTTATTCCATTTTTTATTCAATTATTACATAAAAAATATAATTTTTTTCGAAAAAAACGGCCTGGTCCGCAAATCTTATTATTCTTCAGATTACGTATGCCAAAATCTAGACAAAATGGCTTTTTCGTTTGGACTCAGTTTTAAATTTAGGATTTCCCCATGATTTCGAAGGCCCTTAAGCACGTACGGCCGCTGCTAGCGCTAGGACGGTTGACCGTCCGAAATTCTCGCTTAGTCGTATTTCTCACGCCGAGAATGACAGACAGACACCAAAGTAAATTACATTTTTTCTCAATCAGTGACTCTAAAATCATCGAGCTTTAGGCAATTTTCGCATAAAACCAATAGACTATAAAGATGAGAATTTAAAAATAGTCATCTCGCACTTTCATTTTAAGTTAGAGTTTCCGAAGCAATTACGAAAATTTTGAGCTTCTAGGAGACATCTTCGTCTGAAACTGTGGATCCTAAAAAATAGAATGTTTTGAGCTATGTAAATGTTTTACTTAAATCAATAGTTTTCGGAAAATATTGGGCAGACTAGTATTTCATGACTCACGTTAGCTCTTGTTTTCAACCTAAGCACATTTTGAGCTATTTCCAAATCTCACATACTTTATTTATTTTCCGAGAAAGTATAATGGTTGTGGTTGAACGGGGTGAAGAAGTTTCCCTTATTGACACCCCTCCTATGTGTAATATCTACATTCAATAACTACAGGATTCATTTACATGAACAACTTGTCTCGATGTTTCAGCTCCCCACGCCAGCGCGACAAACGCTTACGTCGTTCAGGGTACACAAGCAGATATACAGTATCTTCTAATCAACGCCCAAATTGGTATATCTTTTGTAGGACAAGGTAATGCTCTCATTGGATGGCGCCCCCATTACAATATTGTTCAGCCAATCTTTAATCGTATTGGCCTCCAGATTACACAACATTATACACGTCATATTCAGACGGTAATAACGCAACAAGATGGTGCTAGATTTGGTGTAGGGCGTCTATTGCCAAATCGCTTACGATATTACCCTTCTCCTCACAACAGCCCCTGAGTACGCGGAAGTAGAAGACGCAGTTTTGTCATGTTTTTTCCACCGCGGATGGATGTGGAAATTTTTTGGTATCGAAAGTCTCCATCCAAACTCTTCTATCGGTAACAGGCTGCGCTCGGGGAAGGTTTCCAGCAATTTCCATCTCCATTGTCCCAAGATCCAAGCGAGTGCGAGCATTCCTATTACAAATCCGGTAGCAGGCGGTAGGGGATACTTAGTAGGGATGGGTTTTTGTGAATATATATATTCAAAATCTATGTAAATCTGAGGAATAAATATAATTTAAAAATACAATTTCGTTTGTGCTTCGAATTCGGATCAAAAATTTACAAGCTGTTTTGCTAATTTTTTAGTTTTTTTGCTTCTTTCAAATTTTTTTTCGGATTTGAATAATGCAGAAAACCTCTTGAAAGAATAGAGAAAATAAGGTCATGACCAAATTCATTTCATATGAGGCAGGTTGTGCAACTTCATGGCACAAAATCATTCGCCTCCTGAATATGTTGTTTTTCAAAGGGGATAAGACGACATGTGTTTCACCGTTTTGAAAAAAAATAATAATTTCCGCGAAGTTATAAGTATTTGGAATTATGAGGTTGTTTAAAAAAAAATTCTTTAAACCTTTATAACTTTTGACCAAATTCAGATATTTGAGTTCTCTTCTCTGAATCTTGTGACGTCTATTGTCGTGTTTCGAACTCCACTAGAAGATTAAGAAAATGTTCAAAATTGACGAAATGATGCACAGTGGAACCAGCCTGTACATTTAGCGGTCATATTTTTTCATGCCCTCTAGAAACTTTGGATTTTGACGGATAGTTTCCTCAAAGGCCAACTTACAATTCCTGGAAATATTTCAGCTAGATCTGTAACAATCGAAAAGCTACACATTGTTATATGTGAGAATTTGCTTTAAAAAGTCGACAGTGACCAAATTATCATATATAACAGTCTGTAGCTTTTCGATTGTTTCAGATCCGGCTAAGATATTTTCAGTAATTTCAATTTAGGGCTTGAGAAAAGCATCCATCGAAATCCCAAGAACCTAGTAGGCGTGCATCTTTTACAATTCTTGCTTAAAGTCAGAGTAGTTAAAACATATATTTCTTTTTCAAACTTCTTTTCTGATCAAGAGAATATTGTTTCGGAAAATTGAATTTTTGCATTTTTCATACGAACAACGACATATTCGATAAGATTCTGAGAAAAAAGTTCACTCATTTCAAAAGTTGTAAAAAAATATTCATCACTATTCTATTATGTCTTTTATCATTCGCGAGAAAAATGTGAAAATTCAATTTTTTGAGAAAAAAATTCTCGTGGCCACAAAAATGATTCTAAAAAAATAATGGATGAAATAAAGAAAATGGGGTTTTCTATTAAGTTCTACTTCCTCTTCCTGACTGAATTTCGAAAACATGAAAAGTTGATATAATGGAAAAACCCATTTTTTATTGTATACAATATTTTTTCAAAATTCGTACTTATATAAAGAAGACATTCGATAAGTTTTATGCATTTCAAATTATTTTTGTGGCCACTACATTTTTTTTCGATTCACGTTCAAAACGAAAACTATGCATTTTTTGGAAAATTATCTGAAAATCAAAAATGGCTGGATAACAAACTTGTCCTTCTTTCTATTCCTGAAAATTGTACCAAAGCGCAATCCAATATGATTATTTTTTCGAAAGTTATCGTGCCTACAGGTTACAGGCTACAGACTACAGACAGACACCTTCGTATTTTGAATAGGAAATAGATGTAAAATTTATAATTTATCTTCTTACATTCTCATCCTAATAAAAAAATATTAGTTTCATGTAAAATTTGACATTGCCAGTTTTCATCAAATCTTCGAGATACATATCTCGATACAAAAAAAATTTTGGAAAGCGAAATTGTTTACCTCAGAAGGGTCTACATAATTAGTTCAGAACATTTATCTATTAGACTCATGGTTTTTGTTTTATTCGTAGAAAATTTTATTAGAAGTGAAAAATTTAATTTTCCAGCTAACCTATGTAATATCTGTACAAAAAAATGTTGACAAACAAAACTGTTCATTTCAAAAAGATCTAAAAATTTTATTCAGTAAACTCACTTTCTTTTCAATCTAAAATCAGAAGGAATGTGACATTTTCGTCACAAGTAGAGGTTTCGACAGTTGTGTAATATTCGCAAGTAAGCTTCTGTATATGCATTAAACTGTGAACTATGCCGAGCGCGAACCACGAGATGTGACAGACGCGTACCCTGGGCGCGCTCAAACTTGAGAGCGAAGCGAGCCGTGCGCGAAGCGCGCAATTAAAACATGCCCGCACAGCAAGCAGAATTTTATCATTATTATTATACCATTAAGCCAAATCCCTTTCAGGGTAAGTGTAGGAGAAGTTATAGGTTTTATATCAATCTAGAATACGCGTGCTGTTCACTCAAACGACACACTCGTTCCACAACACCACTACAACATGGCTTGCTGACCAATCTCTCTAGCAATCACCCAAGGTGAAGAGCTTCACAGAGCCATTATAGATCACGATTCACTCATAAACACTCCAACTGACTGGTAAACTCATAGGAAGATCTATACTGCTACATTATAGAAACTTCAACGATTGGTGACCTGAACGGCGGGTAGGGGGAATATATATATATATATGAATTCAATAATTTTTATTGTCAATTTTGAATAATATATTAATTAGAAAAAATGTTTTTATCATAGCAAAGGGAGCGTCCATTGATTACGTGGGGGGGGGGGGGCAGGGAGCCTGGAGAATCTTACGATTCCTTACTTGGTGGGCATCTTTCCGAATCTTTTGGAGTCCCTACAAGTATTTTAAAAACTATTAAAGGCCATACAAATTCCTCGAAATCCCTTAAAATCCTTTTTAATATTCGGAAATCTCTTGAAATCTCGTGAAATCACCGAAACTGCTTTAAATGTATCAAAATCCACTAAAATCGCTTAAAATCCTTTGAAACCTTTGCAAATATTTTGAATTCTTGTGCAATATTTTGAAATCCTATGAAATTTCTTCGAATCCCTTCAAGTCTTTGAAATCCAATTAAATTTCCCTGACATTTCTCAAAATCGTTTGTAATCCGGGGAAATAGTTCCTATTTCCTTAAGATACCTAATAAAAGTTTCAATTCATCAGAATCTTTTAGAAGCAAGTTACAATTTCTCAAGATCCCTTTAAATCCTTTATAATAATCGAAAAGCGGCGTTTTCTACTCAGGGACTAGAGAAGCGGGAGCGAAAAGATACTTTGCACCAGCCCTGACATTCAACCATTAAAATATTATTTTTCCCTCAATTATTGATGATTTCAATCATAGAAGGTTGGTGCAACTTTCTACAGACCAAATCCATTTCAAATCTATTCTTTTCGCGAAAAAATTTGTTGTTTCCCAGAGGAACCTAGGTGACACGTATTTTTCAAGTTTGAGACAGCAAAATTGTCTGCGAAGTTATGAGTGTTCGAGTTTTGAAGTTTGTTTTTCAAAAAAACGTGAATTCGTTCTATAAATTTCTATAACATATAAAAATAATGGCTTCGATTATTCGAGAATATGACAATCCTATTCTCACAGAAACACCTTTTTAGTTGTTGGCATTTTTTTTTTGTCAAATTTGTACTTCTATAAGAAAGACATCCTGTGAGTTTAATGCGTGCCAAATCATTTTCGTTGCTACAAGAATTTTTTCTCGAAAAAACTTGATCTTTCGAACTTTGCTCGCAAACGATACAAGATATCATAAAAGAGTAAGATATTTTTTTCGTAGTAGCTAGCCTGCCGGCGCCGGCGACGTTGTTCGTTGCCGGGTGTTTTTTTTATCCCGGGTGTGAAGTTCCGAAAAGCGTGTAGCGATGTATTTTTATGCACTGATTACGAATATTGTCATGAAAATTGCAAAAAAAAAACTATTTTCAATGTCAAAACTTAAAAAAACCACGTTTTCAAACAGAAAAATGTTATGTTTACAACATTTTTTTTTCAAATCGTATACGGGCGGAAAGGCACTCCTGAGATTCGTCACAGAAATAATTTTAGTCAAACCCCTAACTCTTTCAAACATAGAGTGAAGGTGGGAAGGCACCTCTGTGAATGGTCACAGATATAATGTTGGTCAAACCTCTACCCTTTCCCAACATCTCGTGTGGGTGGGAAGGCACCCGTGTGACTTGTCACAGAAATAATTTTGGTCATATCCCTACTCCTTTCCAGCATCTCGTTGGGACGGGAAGGCACCCCTGTAACTGCTCACAGAAATATTTTAGTCAAATCTCTAACCCTTTCCAACATCTCGTGGGGGCGGACAGGCATCCCCGTGACTGGCCACACAAATAATGTTGGTCATACCCATACAACTTTTCAATATCTCGTTGGGGCGGGAAGGCACCTCTATAATTGGTCACAGAAATAATTTCAGTCAACCCCCTAACCCTTTCTTACATCTCGTGGGAGTGGAAAGGCCCCCCCAGTGGCTGGTCACAGAAATAATGTTAGTCAAACCCCTACCCTTTCCCAACATCTCGTGTGGGTGGGAAGGCACCCGTGTGACTTATCGCAGACATAATTTTGGTTAAACCCCTACCCTTTCCCAACGTCTCGTAGAAGGGGCAGGAAAGCACCCTTGTGACTGGTCACGCAAATAATGTTGGTCAAACTCCTAACCCTTTCCAACATCTCTTGGTGGTGGGAAGGCACTCCTGTGACCTGTCACAGAAATAACGTTGGTCAAACTCCTACCCCTTTCCAACGTCTCGTGGGGGCGGAAATGCACTCCCGTGACTGGTCACAGAAATGATGTTGTTCAAACCCGTCCCCTTTTTTCAACGTCTCGTTGGGCGGGAAGGGACCTTCGTGACTGGTCACAGAAATAATGTCGGTCAAACTCCTACCTCTTTCCAACGTCTCGTGCGGTCGAAAAGGCACTCCTGTTGCTCGTCACAGAAATAATTTTAGTCAAATCCCTAACCCTTTCCAAAATCTCGTAGGGGCGGAAAGGCATCCGTGTAACTGGTTACAGAAATAATATTGGTCAAACCCCCAACCCCTTCCAAACGTCACGTGGCGGGGCGAGAAGGCACCCCGGTGACTGGTCACATAAATAATGTTGGTCAAACCACTACCCTTTTCCAACATCTCATGGGGGCGGAAAGGCACCCGTGTGACTGGTTACAGAAATAATATTAGTTGAACCCTATCCCTTTCCAACTTTTCGTGATGGGGGTGGGAAGGCATCTCTGTGGCTGGTCATAGAAATAATATTAGTCAAACCCCTGCCCTTTTCCAACGTCTCGTGGAGGGAGCGGGAAAGCACTCTTGTGACTGGTTATATGAATAATGTTTGTTGAGCTCCTACCCTTTTCCAACGTCTCGCGGCGGGGCGAGAAGGAATTCCTGTGACTACTCACAGAAATAATGTTGGTCAAACCCCTGTGTTTTTCTAACATATCATGGCGGCGGAAAGGCACACGTGCGACTGGTTACAGAAATAACATCGACCAATCCCCTGCCCTTTTCCAACGTCTCATGGGGGGAGTGTAAAAGCACCCTTGTGACTGATCACAATAATAATTTCAGTCAAACTCCTAAGCCCTTTCCAACGTCTCGTGGGGGCGGGAAGGGGCCGCCGTGGTTGGTCACAGAAATATTAGTCAAACTCCTACCCCTTTCCAACGTCTACGCTCACCGTATTTTCATGAAGAAAATGCGAACAGATTATTTTTCTTTTTACAAATATGATCTTTATCAGTTTTGACCTTGAAAGTTATATTTTCAGGTATTTGCATGACTGTGAACGTAATTCGCTTCTATTTCGTATTTCGCTTTTTGTGAAAAAATAATTCTACTAACTCAATTAGAGAAAAGTAAGTGATCCTGTATTATTCGACTTGTACAAATATTTTGCATCATATGTATAAGAGGATGAACATTTCTCAGACTAAATATTTTTAACCATTATATTTTTTTATTTTATTTTAAACCTATAGTCCTATTTTAGTGGTACTTTTTGGGCGAAATTCCTATGAGTATTTGTAAAAACTAACTCAAAGAAATACTGCCTTGACAGTCCTCATTTTCTTAAATGTTTAAAACTTAAAGATTCTTTTCGCAATATACTCTTTTTTCATTCAACTTAGAAATGAAACTACATATTAAGATGGAAAATGAATCTAGATTCATTTCTGAAATCTAACAAACCCATCTGAGGACGTCAAGAAAATACCGCTCAGTGAATTTCGTTTGTGTGAAACATAAAAATAATTTTCGGTGCTGTGCAGCAAAAACTGCGCGAGACATATTTTTCCATTAAATAAAAAAATTCTTCAAGTGTCAATTCCCACAATTCAAAATGAATCCTTGAATATACCTCTAGTTGAAATAGAAGGGTACGAAATAAAAGCACATATTTCTTCGTATATTTATTTGGTCCAATGGTTTATTTTCCCCATTGCAAAATATATTTTTTCATCTGAAATTGGATTAAAATGTTAAAGGCAGGAAATTGGCCATTAGGCATGAATATTATTTCAGGAAACATGAAACATAGACTTTTTAATATATAATTTGAATCTCACCAAAAACATGTGCAAAAAACTCGGTCAAGTACACTATTATCTGTATTGGAATGAACTAATTTACTCGTATAAAATGAAATTTGTCTAACTACTTGAAAATGAAAATTAGATTTAAAAAGAAATGTGTTTAATAGTATTAGAAATTTAGTTACAAAAGTCATTACTACGCAGTACAATTTTAAAAATTAATTTTGCTTAACTTAAATTTTACATCAATATTTAAAAAAATTAAATTTAAATCTCGGCAAGTTCTAGAATTAAAATTTTTAAATTCACTATTTGCAAGGTGAATTGGAAGGGAGAAACTTATTTTTCTGAGATATCTGTATTTCACCAATCCGTTCTTTCCCCTGAGGAGGCATAAAAATAATACATATATTTAAAAAAAGCTAAAACGACTTTGATGTTACGTTATCTTTTCAGTCATATTTGCTTCACGTGTCGCTGAGAGTTAAGAGTATTTATATGAGGCATCGTGCAACCTTTTATAAATGAAGCGCAGGGGTATATATTAGTTAAATCACTTTCAATGTTAATTTTACATAATGTATTAATTTAAAAAATAATTTTCATGCTGAGTAATATAAATGTAATGGATTCTTCGCAATGTTTCGAAAGATGCTAAAAGTGCCATCAAAATTCGAGGTGTGGAACTCCACGTGGTTCGAAAACCCGGGTGTAGATTGTTCCACATAAGCCATATGGTTCGCCCAGGCCTTGGTGTTATTCGTCCCAACATGAAGTGAAGATTAATTTCCAAATTTACGTTCATATAGTTTTTTTGAATCAATATTAACAGCGTTTTCGCGGATGTTATATAATGTTCTAGAGTCTTATGAAGATTTCCGCATATTTTGTTGAAATTTCTACATATTTTTGTGATTAGAGAAGGACAGAGAACTAATTTTCAAACATACTGCTATCTTGAATTCAAGAGTCGTATCTGCATTTTGGATAAGTCACCTTTCACTTTACCAAACTTGAGAAAAAACATCATAAACAGCTTTCTTGCCGTTTAGAGTTATGAAAAAACATTTTGCAGTATGCCGTATAAAATAAACGGTCATAAACATAAACGACAAGGAAGATGTTTATGATTTTTTTCTAAAGTTTGTCAAAGTGATAGGTGACTCATGCATCATTCAGATACGACTGCAAGACAGTTGAATCTTTTACAGAGGTCGATGTAGTTGCACCCTTCATCAAAAAAGTTCTACAAAAGATTCTTCTTTCTGTTTATGATATCTTCCATCGTTCGCAAGAAAAATCAAATTATTCATTTTTTCGAAAAAAAATTGTGGTGGCCACAAAAATAATTTGACCTGCATTAAAACTTACAGCATATCTTCTTTATATAAGTAGGAATTTTTAAAAAACATTGTATGCAATAAAAAATTGATTTTTCCATAAAATCAACTTTTCATGCTTTCAAGATTCAGCCAGGAAGAGGAAGTCGAATTAAATGGAAAACTCCACTTTATTTGTTTTATCCAATAGTTTATAAAAATCATTTTTGTGGCCAGGAGAATTTTTTTTCTGAAAAATCGAATTTTTTAATTTTCCTCGCGAACGATGAAAGATATTATAAAAGAGTAAGAAGTATTTTTTTAGGACTTTTAAAAATGAGCAAACTTTGTTCTCAGAATTATATCTGCAGAAAACCTTTCCCGAGCGCAGCCGGTTACCGATAGCAGAGTTTGGATGGAGAATTTCGATACCAAAAAATGTCCACATCCATCCTCGGCGTGAAAAACGCGACTGAGCTGCGTCTTCCACTCCCGCCTACTCAGGGGCTGTTTGTAGACGACAGGTAATATCGTAGGCGATTCGACAATAGAATTTCTACACCAAATCTAGCACCATCTTGTTGCGTTATTCCCATCTGAACATGACTTGTATAATGTTGTATAATCTGAAGGCCAATACGATTAAAGATTGGCTGAACAATATTGTTATGGGGGCGCCATCCAATGAGATCACTACCTTGTCCTACAAACGATATACCAACTCGGGCGTTGATGAGAAGATTTTGTGTATCTGCTTGTGTACCCTAAACTACGTAGGCGTTTGTCGAGCTGAAGTGGCAATCTGAAACATCGAGACAAAATTTTTCATGTAAATAAATCTTGCACTTATTAAATTATAAGTTAAATAAAATTAAAATGAATTATATTATTATATATTATACACACACATGAGGAGAACTCCTTCACCCCGTTCAACCACAACCATAATACTTTCTCAGAAAATAAATAAAGTATGTGAGATTCGAAAATGGCTCAAAATGTGCTTAGGTTGAAAACAAGAACTAAAGTGAGTCATGAAATACTAGCCTGCCCAATTTTCCCCGAAAACTATTGATTCTAGCAGAAACATTTACATAGCTCAAAATATTCTATTTTTGAGGATCTACAGTTTCTCTCGTCCTCGGCTGAGCAACACGACTAAGCGAGAATCTCGGACGGTCACCCATCCGAGCGCTAACAGCGTCCGTACGTGATTAACGTCCAAGACTCGATGAGTGGAGTATCACGGCCCAGCTACTGTCATCGGTACAAGGAAAATTGTATTTTGGTTATATATTCATCTTGAAATTAAAATTATTGATATCCGCCACCGCGTTCGCTTCATTTTTTGTATCTGCGTCCTCCGCTTCCGCCTAATTAGCCTACATTACTCTACACCTATGACAAATCACCTTGCGTAAAAATCTTCTGCTCATGGCTTGTAAGATGTTGTCGAATCGGCATGCCATCAAGATTAAATATGCAACCAAAATTATTTTGTGCGTTGATCCATCCAATGATGAAATTACCGTGTGTTATAAAAGATGCCGGAAGTTAAGGATGGATCAGAACATTCCTTACACTTTCTTCTGTACCCGTCATTATGCGGAAGAATTGCCAGGCGCTATGAGGGCAAACTGAAACATCGAGACAAAGTTTTTAATGCGAATAGATTTTGTAGTTATTTAATATACATATTATACGTACACAGAAGTGATGCCAATAAGGGGAACTTCTTTACGCTTTTCAATCACAATCGTAGTATTGTCTCGCAAAATAAATAAAATATGTGAGTTTCGGGAATGGCTAGAAGTATGGTCAGGTCAAAAACAATAGCTGAAGTAATCATAAGTCATAGAAAATACTGTGTGTTCCATTTTTTTTGAAAAGTTCAGAATAAACTTAGCTTTTAGAAGAAATATTTTCATAACTCAAAAGATTCTACCTTTTTAGGATGTACAGTTTTATACGAAGATTTTTTCTAAAATCTCTATACATTCAGAGCGCGGCAGTGGGAGTTGGGTGAAATTAATGATTAATACTATATCAAATAGGCCACGAAAAACTCGTTTTTAATACGCATGTCGCCTACATTTTGTAACTTCTAAAAATAAAAAGAGGCAAAAAAAATACATGAGAGATTCAGTAATTTAAGGCATCATAGGATACCATTTTCGATACGCTTCCCTCGCAATTTTGAGTGCGCCTAGGGTGCGTGTCTGTCGGACTTCACGCTTCGTGCTCGATAATGTATTTACATCGCGATACGCGTTCAGATTGTTAAATTCATTTTGATTTTTGATTAAAAAGAAAATTAGTTTACTTAAGGCTCGATCGGCCTCAAGAAACACATTCTCATTACAATTCTCGCGCTCGATTTTTTATATGTATTTATATAATTCTCTTATAAATTATGTAAGGGTGATTGCCAAAAAGTAGACTATTTTGGACACTGAGATTTTTTTAAGCAAAATAATTTCCGAACCGCCTAAAATATATCTTTTTTCAATTAAAAGTACCCCCCCCCCGGGCGGAGAAACAAATTAAACATAATTTTTTCCACTATGCATAGCTTTTCCGCCTGGGCCATTTACTGTTATTTGGAATCAAAGTTGTTAAATCGATTTTGAAGTATACTAAAATCTTCGTGGGTATGAAATTAATAATTCTAGCTCCCATTATGAATAGCTTGAATAATTATTTTCGAATTTTATAATAATATAGCAATGTTTGGGACAGACTTTGTAGTGATTTTTCAAACCCTTAACTTCAAAATATTGAAATTCACTCTTGATTTTCATGTTTTGAAACTCAATATTAGTGAGATCTGTGAATCTCAAATATTAAAAAAAATGGTTTTAATATCATTTAGCCACTTTTCATTTTAAATTTAAAGTATGGGAGAGGTGCGTGATAAGACATCTAAAATTTTGAAACTTTACTAAATTGGGCTTTTGTATACAAGTAAGTACTTTACTGAAATATTTTCAGAAAAAATTTATTATTCAAAGGGAAATCGAAAAACGATTGGGACGTAAAGTAACCAACCTTTTGGCAATCACCTACAATCAGAAAAATTTGTAATTTTGATTTGTCAATAGCATTTTCAATGTTTAATAGAATCTTGCATACTTTTGCAGGATAATGGAATTATTCCTTTTCATTAAAATTTGTCACGATTAGAACAAAATCTATGCACCTTTTGAAAATATGATTGAGAGCGAATTTTTACAGAGTACAGACTTCAGACAGATAGACAGACACCTTCGTAAAAATAGTTTTTTTTTGGCTTGGGGGGTCTCTAAACGTGGACGTTCGATGATAACCGAAGAAGTCAAATATAAAATGGAGGGAATACCTTCCCATCAGGATGTAAATTTAAAAATGGGTTATTAATTTGAATAATTTTGAATATGAAGTAAATGTCAAATGCATAATTTACCTTTTCAAATTCTCATCCTAATGAGAAGCTTTTAGTTTGAATAATTGTTTTCAAGTTTTATCCTAAAATAGAAATGCAGCGTGACCAGACAAAAAACTTGTTGGGCAGACTTTAAAGTGATTTTTGAAATCTATAACTTTGGAATATTGAACTCTACCAAAAACAAGGAGTTACTAACAAAGTACATGAATTTTGAAACAAGCAGTTCACTTTTCAACTAAAAAAGATAAATTTATAATTAAAAATGGAA